>CAUYQG010118746.1:0-22107 GCA_963574415.1 Tarsius wallacei | reverse complement strand
TTAGGAAAGGCTTGTGCAACACATGTCCTTAGTGGGCATTTTTAATACTAGTTACCCAAGGACTGCATGTTGGGAAAAACTCACCATAAGTCTTCAGCCCCAGCTCCTCTGAACATACAAAGCTGTAGACTGAGATGCTGTGTCTCTTACCATCTCTGCTATCTTTTAGACCTTAATCAAAGCTGTGATTTTCTATTTTTTTTTTTTTTTTTTTTTGAGTTGGAGTATCACTCCAACGCCCAGGCTAGAGTGCAGTGGCACACTCATGGCCACTCTAGCATCAACCTGCTGGGCTCCGGCGATCCTTCCACCTCTGCCTTCCAAGTAGCCAGAACTACAGGCACACACTACAACGCCCACTAATTTTTTATTTATTGTAGAGATGAAGTCTCGCCAAGTTGCCTGGGCTGGTCTCAAACCCACGGGCTCAGGCAATCCACTTGCCTTGGCCTCCCAAAGTGCTGAGATTACAGGCTGAACCACCGAGCCCGGCCCAAAGATGTGATTTCTGATTCTATTCTTAGGACCACTTGGGACAGGATAGGGAGGTGGGTTGAGGGGCGCTCTTCATGTCCCATGCATGTATCCCCACTACATGTAAACACCCCATGGCACGGCCCACTACTTCTCTACTTGTGATGCTTCACACCCAGAATCCCCTCTAGATGCTATGGGCATTCGCAGCCCAAGCATGTGAAGTCCCAGCACTGATCAATGTACATTCAGCCGCAAAAACCACAACGGGACGCTGGATTGGCTCAAAGGGCTTCACCCATAGGTCCCGCAAGATGTGTCTTCCCCATGGGAAACCGTGCCCAGACATTTCCAGTGGAATTCAGGAGGCTTCCTCCCCAACAAAACAGGTAGGACAGTGGCTTAGGCACCTCTCTCCAGGACAGCCATGCACATTTGAGTTTCTTCCTCCCGAAGTTTCCCAGCACACTCGAGTGGATGCATGTGGCTTTTGGTCCCCCTTGGAGTCAGGGGGATGTCTGCCCCACCCTTAGTCACCTTTCTCCCTAACACAGGGAGTTGGGATAGAGGGGAAGAGAAGGATGGTGACTCTGAGGAAGAGTGTGGCTCCATGCAGGAAGCAAGGCGTGACATTGGCGTTAGTTTGCTTTTAATAACAGCTTTATTGAGATGTGATTTGTATGCCATAAAATCCACCCTCTAAAAGTGTACATACGGTTCAGTCATTTAAGATATGAATAGAGTTGTGTAACCATCATTACAATCTACTTTAGAATATTACCTGAGAAGGAAACCCCATACCTTTGAGCAGGTACCGTTCTCCCTTTCCCCTGGTCCCCAGCATCCACAGATGTATTTTCCATCTCCGGATTTGCCTCTTTTGAGCATTTCATAAGAACATATAATAAGTGGCCTTTTACATCTCTCTTCTCTCAGCATAAGGTTTTCTTTTCAGTTTTATTCTCAGAAATTTCTTTTTTAAATTTATTTTTATTTTTACATTTTTTATTTTGAAGATGTGGGGTACAATTCAGGGTTAGGTATACAAATGTTCATTATGCAGGGACCCTTGTTGATGAGGTGTGCCCCCGCCAACAGTTTCCTACTACTGCCAATCCTACCCCTCCCTCCCCTGGCAGTTTCCCACTATTGCCAAGCCCTTTCTTATAGTATTAGAATAGTTGTTCAAGGTTCGCTTATGAGTGAAAACATGTGATACTCAGTTCTTTGTTCTGCACTCAGCACTATAGACTCTAAGTCCATCCAAGTTGCTGCAACTTCACAGCATACGGTTTTCAAGATTCCTCTATATTGTAGCATGTATCAATACTCCATTCCCTTCTATTGCTAATTTAAAGTCCATTGTGTAGATACATCACATTTATTTATCTGCTCATCAGTTGATAGACATTAGGACTTCCTGCTTTTTGGCTATTATGATAAATGCTGCAATTTAAACATTTGTGTTCAATGTATGGTGTGTGTTTTCATTTCTACAGAGTATGTGCCCAGTGCTGTGATTTGAATGGTGGTATCCTTTCTAAAGTTCACGTTAAAATGTAATCCCCACTGCAACAGTATTAAGAGGTATGGCCTTTGGGAGGTGCTTAAGTCCTATGGGCTCACGCTTATATTAATGGGATTAGCACCCTTAAAAAGTCTCAAAGTTGAAGGGAGCACTTCCTTTCTTTTCTGTCCCTTCCGCCATGTGAGGACATAGCATTCTTCCCCTCCAGAGATTGTGGCCGTAAGGCACCATCTTGGAAGTAGAGAGCAACCCTCACCATATACCAGTCTCACTAGTGCCTTGATTTTGGACTCCCTAGCCTCAAGAAACATGAGAAATATATTTCTGTTCTTTATAAATTGCCCGGTCTCAGGTATTTTGTTATAGTAGCACAAAAGGACTAAGACATGTAGGAATGGAATTGCTGGGTCGTATAGAAACTCTGTGTTTAAATGTTTGAAGAATTGCCTAACTGTTTCGCCAAACAGTTTCACCATCTTGCATTCCTATCAGCAATGTAGACTACTCTCCACATCCTCACTGACACTTGTATTGTCTATTTTTTGACTATAGCCACCCTAGTGGGTGTGATGTGGTATCTCATCATGGTCTTGATTTGCATCTACATTATGACTTAAGATGTTGAGTTTCTTTTCATGTCTATTCAAATTCTTTGCCATTTTCTAAAGGAGGCTATTTGTCTTTTCATTGCAGAGTTGTAATAGTTGAAATAGTTCTTTATGATACCAAGTCGTAAATATGTTCTCCAATTCTGTGTGTTGTCTTTTCGTAAGATGATTTTCTTAGAGCAGCTTTAGGTTCGTAGCAAAATTGAGAGGAATTTTCCTGCCCCACACTGCTAACTTCTCCCATTATCAACACCCACCCCCCACCCCCTGCAACCCAGAGTGATACATTTGCTACAATTGATGAACCTACATTGACACATCATAATAACCCAAAGTCCAGAGTTTACATTAGGGTGTACTCTTGGTGGTGTACATTCTATGAGTTTGGACACATGTTTAATGCCTTGTATCCATTATTATAGCACCATATAGTGTATTTTCACTGCCTTAAAAATCCTCTGCTCCACCAATTCACCAACCACTGATCTTTTTACAGAATGTCATGTAGTTGGAATCATACAGTATGTAGTCTTCTCTGATTGGCTTCTTTCACTTAGTATTATGCATGTAGGGGTCCTCTGTGTCTTTTCATGGCTTGATAGCTCATTTCTTTTTAGTGCTGAAAAATACTTCATTGTCTAAATGTACCACAGTGTATTTATCCAATCACCTATTAAAGCACATCCTGATTGTTTCAGAGTTTTGGCAGTTATGAATTAAGCTGCTACAGACATCCATGAGCAGGTTTTTTTTTTGTAGGCGTAAGTTTTCAATTCATTCGGATAAATACCAAGGAGCACAATAACTGAATCGTGGTAAGAGTATGTTGGCTTTTCAAGAAAAGAAACTGCCTGACTGTCTTCCAAAATGGCCCTTCCAATTTGCTTTCTCACTGACAATGAATGAGAATTTCTGTTGTTCCACAACCTTGTCAGCATTTAATATAGTCAGTGTTGTAGATTTTAGCCATCTTGTTGGGTGTGTAGTGGTATATCATTGCTATTTTGATTTACATTTCCCTGAAGACATAGGATGCAGGACATTTTTTCATAAACTAATATTTGCTAACTGTATATTTTCTTTGGTAAGATGTTCATTAAGGTATTTGGCACATTTTTAAATTGGGTTGTTTTCTTACTGTTGAGTTGTAAGAGTTCTTTTAAATAATAGCCCTTTTTCAGATGTGTCTGTTGTAAATATTTTCTCCCAGTTTGCAACTTGTCTTCTCATTCCCTTGAATTGCCTTTTATAGAGCAGAAGTTTTTAATGTTAATGAAGTCCATCTTATCAAGGATTGTTCCTTTGGTGTTTTATCTAAAAAGTCATCATACCCAGTTTATCTAAGTTTTCTTCTATGTTATCTACTAGGAGTTTTATAGTTTTGCATTTTGCATTTAGGTCTATGACTCATTTTGAATTAATTTTTGTGAGGATTGTAAGGTCTGCCTCTAGATTCTTTTTTCCTTTTTTTGTATGTTGATGTCCAGTTGTTCCAGTGCCATTTATTGGAAAGACCATATTTGTTCCATTTTATTGCCACTGCTTCCTTGTCAAAGATCAGTTGATTCTATTTATGTGGATTCATTTCTGGGATCTCTGTTCTGTTCCATTGATCTATTTGTCTATTCATTCACTAATACCACACTGTCTTGACTAATATAACCTTATAGTAAGTCTTGAAGTTGGGTAGGGTTTGTCTTCCAGTTTTGTTCATTTCCTTCAATATTGTATTAGATAATCTGGGTATTTTGCCTCTCCATATAAACTTTAGAGTCAGTTTGTCAATATTCACAAAATAGTTTGCTGATTGGGACGGCACTGAATCTATAGATCAAGCTGGGAAGAACTGACATCTTGACAATGTTGAGTCTTCCTATCCAAGAGCATGAAATATCTCTCCATTTACTAATTACTTGATATTTTTTATCAGTTTTATTGTTTTCCTCATATAGGTCTTGCTTATACTGTATTTTGTTAGAAGAAAATATTTTGTTTATGGGGGTGCTAATGTAAATAGTTTTGTGTTCTTAATTTCAAGTTCCATTTATTAATTGCTGGTATATAGGAAAGCAATTGACATTTGTATGTTAACCTTGTATATCACAACTTTGCTATAATTGCTTATTAGTTCTGGAAGAATTTTGTTGTTGTCGATTCTTTTAGATTTTCTTTCTTTTTTCTTTTTCTTTTTCTTTATTTTAAAGAAATATTGTGGGGTACAATTCAGAATTAGGTATATTAGTGATCATTGTACAGGTAAAATTTGGGTCTCCCTTTGGTCCTCACTTTGCCTGGTTTGAGAATGGGTACTCTTATTGACGTTATGTGCTCCTGTTCCCCCACCCCCACCCCCGGCATTGTCCCACTACTGCCAATACCTTTCTTTTAGTATTATGGTAAACATTCAGGGTCTGCTTAAGCGTGAGACCATGTGGTACTCAGTTCTTTGTTTCTGTGATAGATCACTGAGTATTATAGCCTCTAAATCCATCCACTTTTAGATTTTCTATATAGATAATCATGTCATTTGCAAACCGAGACAGTTTTAGTTTTATGTCTTCCTTTCTAATATGTATATCTTTAATTTACTTTTCTTGTCTTATTGCATTGGCTAGGACTTCCAGCATAATGATTGTTTTTGTTTTTCTTTTCTTTTCTTTTCTTTTCTTTTAGAGATGGGGTTTTGTATGTTCCCCAGGGTGAAGTGCAGTGATAGTTCACTGTAACCTCAAACTCCTGAGTTCAAGTAAGCCTCCTACCTCAGCCTCCTGAGGAGCTAGGACTACAGGCATATACCACCACACCCAGCAAATTTTTTTTGTAGAGACAGGGTCTTATTGTCATAGCTGGTTTTCATCTCCTGGGCTCAACCAATCTTCCCACCTCAGCCTCCCAAAATGCTGGGATTACAGGTGTGATCCACAAACCTGAACTGCCTTTTGTAGT
Source organism: Tarsius wallacei (assembly GCA_963574415.1). Taxonomy (NCBI): domain Eukaryota; kingdom Metazoa; phylum Chordata; class Mammalia; order Primates; family Tarsiidae; genus Tarsius; species Tarsius wallacei. Next base: position 16,551 of record CAUYQG010118746.1, on the reverse strand, counting down.
TTTAATTGAACATTTTATATGATTCCATTTTCTTTCATCTCTTCACATGTCAGTCATGATTCTTTTAGTGGCCTTTTCTTTTTAGGTTTTGCAAATATATTTACAACTAATTCAAATCCACTATACCTCTTCATGGTAATATGACCATCTTGTAATAACAAAAATAATCCTTATTCCCATCCCTTGTATCATTGCTGTCATTCATTTTACTTTAATATAAGCATATGTATGTGACATATAGGTAAACATGTATAACAAATATATTATTGTTATTATTTTGAACAAACTATTATCAGTTAGATAGTTAACAATAAGAAAAATAAAATTTTTGTTTTACATTCGCATATTCCTTTTTTGATGCTCTTCCTTTATGTAGATTCAACTTTCTGGCCTATATTACTTTCCTTCTCTCTAAAAAACTTAACAGTTCTTGCAAGGCAGATCTACTGGCAACAGTTCCCTCAATTTTTATTTGTTTGAGAAAGCCTTTATTTCTCTTTCAATTTTGAAGGATAATTTTTTAGGAAACAGAATTCTAGGTTGGTGGTTTGTTTCTCAACACTTTAAATATTTCACTCCATTGTCTTCTTGCTTGCATGGTTTTTGAGAAGTCAGATGTAATTCTTAACTTTGTTCCTCTATAGGTAAGGTGGGTTCTTCCTCTGGCTTTTTTCAGCATTTTTTCTTTACCTTTGATTTTCTGTAGTTTGAAAATGATATGCCTAGGTATAGTTGTTTTGAGGAGGGCTTGGGGGACAAAGGTCCATTTATTCAGTTTGGTGTTCTCTGAGCTTCCTGGATCTGTGGTTTGGTGTCTGATATTAATTTTGAGAAACTTTCAATCATGGTTGTTCCAGTTTTTTCTTCTATTCCTTTTTCTCTTTCTTTTCTTTCTAGTAATCACATTACACATATGTTACACCTTATGTAGTTGTCCCACAATTCTTGAATATTCTGCTCTGTTTTTTCAGGCGTTATTTTCTTTGCTGTTCAATTTGGAAAGTTTCAATTGATATACTCTCAAGTTCAGAGATTCTTTCTTCAGCCATATCTAGTCTACTAATAATCTCATCAATGGCATTCTTCATTTTTGTGACAGTGTTTAAGATCTCTAACAGTTTTTTTGTTCTGACTTAGGATTTCCATCTCTCTGCTTATATTACTGATCTGTTTTTGCATGCTATCTGCTTTATTCATTAGATCCCTTAGCATATTAATCATAGTTGTTTTAAATTCCTGGTCTGATTATTCCAAACTCTCTGCTGTGTCTAATATTTGCACTGTCTTTTCAAATTGTGGGTGTGTTGTTGTTGTTGTTGTTGTTGTTGTTGCCTTTGAGTGTGCTTTGTAATTTCTCTTGATAGCTGTGACATGATACCGTAAAATGAAAAAGTGTTAATATACCTTTAGTAATGTACTGGTAAGGTATGATGGGAGGGAAGGCATTCCATAGTCCTGTGATTAGGCCTGGCTTTGTGTGAACCTATGCCTTTGGACTGTGAACTTCACAAGTGTCTCTCAGTATTTTTCTCTACCCTTTAGGTGGAACAGGATGGCTAGAATGGGCTGGAGTTGGTATTTCCCTTCTCCTGCATGAAAGGATAGACCTGACTAGAGTTGGGTATTTCCTTTCCCGTGATCAGTTAGGCTTTGATAATACCCCAGCAGGTTAGGCTCTGGTTAGTTTCTCCTGAGCCAAGAGCTTGTTAATAGGAACAGAGTGTGCTGGCATATTTCAAAATAGTTCTTTTCCCCTGGTCTACCAGAAGCATGAGGGGATTTTTTCCCCAATATTTACTGTGAGAACCTGGTTGAGCTTCTGAAGGTAAAACTTATACAAAAGTGTGGGAGAATCCCCCAATGACTGTGTTTCCTTGGCGTTCTTAACTCTTAGACTTGTCCACACTGAGCCTCCAGCATGTAGTTCCAATTCAGGTTGTCTGCCCTGGTATGCCATAACTCCCTGTATTCATCTGTCTGTGTCTGTAATCTTGGGGGCAGCAGTTTGCCCTGTGCCCTCACTTCTCTAATGGATCCAAGAAGAACTGTTGATTTCTCAGTCTGTTCAGCTTTTTATGAGTTATTAGGAAGGAATGGTGACTTCCAGCTAACATATGGAAATGAAAACCAGAAATCCAGCAATTTGTATGTTGTCTTTTCATTTTCTTGACGGCATTCTTTCAAGCAAAAAAGTTTTTTATTTTAATGAAATCCAATGTATCTATTTTTTCTTTTGTCATGTGTGTGTTTGGGGTTCAATCCAAAGTCACAGAGATTTACTTCTATGTTTTCTTCTAAGAGTTTTATAGTTTGAGCCACATTGTTAGGTCTTTGATCCATTTTGAGTTAGGTTTTATATATGGTGTGAGGTAGAAATCCAATTTTACTCTTTTGCATGTGGATATGGTGTTCCCAGTACCATTTATTGAAAAGACTACTCTTTTCCCATTGAACTGTCTTGGTGCCCTTGTTGAAAATTGACCATAAATGTAAGGGTTTATTTCTGGACTCTCCATTCTACTCTCTTGATCTTTATGTCTTTGTGCACGAACCATAGTCTCTTGATTACTATAGCTCTATAGTAAACTTTGAAATTGGGAAGTATAGGTCCCAAAATGAAAATGTTCTTCTTTTCCAAGACTTGTTTATCTGCTACTTCCAGTTTTGAGTGGTGTGACCGTTGCTCGCTGCTCAACCAAATGAACTTCCGATGTTTTCAGTCCATCCCATGCCCCGTGTCTGGGGTAAGTTCATAATTACTGACAATATCTATTCCAGCTTTAAGAATCCCTTGGCTCAGTGAACATAGCCACATTGCACTTGAGGTGAGTTCCAGGGCTATCCCATTGTCGTGACCAACATTATTTCTCTCACCCCCTTGGGAGAGTGGCCAACAGCCAAGGTTCCTTTTGGTAGCTTTTTTTCATCCCACCTCTCACTTCTCAGTCTCAAAATAATTGATTCTACTTTTGTGCATTAACGGGTAGGACAGTGGGGGAACTCCTATTCCCCAACTTTACTTAATTATTTTGGTGAGATCCTAAGAAACCTTGTATCCTCAAACCCAGCCTGCAAAGCCCTTGTCCTTCGTCTTCCAGAAAGTCATGTCACGGTCAGCATTCCGTCCTCATTACCATAGCTGCCAAGAACTGTGAAGGGCCTGACACTCTGTTTGCAAGCTAATAGTTAGCTTTTGCTGCTTCAAGGACGCAGACAGAAGACCCAAGTCCCCTAAGTCAGAGACAGAAGACATTATATACTCACGCATAACAAGCGGCATGAACATTAGCAGATTTGCATTGGTTCCCCTGGCTGCCAAGTCCCGTTCACACCACACGTGCAGAGTGTCTGAGCTACAGCTAAGGAATTCAGGGCCAAGGGTCTAGCACTTTTTACGTAAGCAGCAAACATTGTGGCAGCCGCAAACAAGCTGGTCTTCATCTCCTCAGGAGTGGGAAGTTACGTGGTTGCCATGCCATGGTCACTTTGATTTAGTTGCCTGTGTGAGTAGCTACATAAACTACTCTTTATCAGAAGATAGATAAACCCTGTGATGTAGCACACTCGGCAAGAACATGCAGAGACAATCCAGGCTGCCATCCGGCTACCTCTCCCCACAATCAACCACTCAGCTCTGCCTGTTCTTGGCTGAACTCAAATTGACGCCCGAGTGTGCCATTCCATCAGCCTGAATCTGGCCAGCAGAGGCTGGGACCAGATTTGCTTCATGTGACTCATACGGCACGGTGGTTAATTTATGCGTCAACTTGGTGGGGCCATGGTACCCAGACGTTTGGTCAAACATTATTCCAGATATTTCTGTGATGATATTTTAAAGATGAGATTAACATTTAAATCAGTAGACTTTGAGTCGAGCAGATTTCCTCCGTAATGTAAATGGGTTTCATTCAATCAGCTGAAGACCTTAATGGAAAAGAGATTGGCCTTCTCTGAGCAAAAGAAAGGATGCAAATGAGTACCATGAAAACATATGAAAGTATAAAAATCACTGGTAAGGTAAGTACAGAGTCATAATGGTGTTTTGTAAATTATCTGTATCTTTTGTGTGAAGGTTAAAATTCAAACTACTAAAAATAGCAATAGCTACAATAATTTAAGAGACATACAATATGAAAAAGACAAATTGTGATATCAAAGACATAAAATGTAGGGGCAGGGAATAAAAGTGTAGAGTTTTTTTGTGGGTTTTTTTTTTTTTTTTTGCAATCAAAGTTAATTTGTTCTAATATCAAAGCCAGACAAGGACACTACAAGAAAATAATTTACGGGCCAATATCCCTGATGATCACAGATGTAAAGATCAAATTCAACAGCACATTAAAAGGTTAGTTTATCATGATCAAGTGGGATTTATCCCAGGGATGCAAAGGTAATTCAACATACACAAATCTATAAAAGTGATTCATCACATTAACAGAATGAAGGACAAAAACCTTGCAGAAAAAGCATTTGACAAAATTCAACATTGTTCCATGATACAAACTCTCAACAAATCAGGTAGAGAAGAAATGTATCTCAACACAATAGAAGACATATTTGACAAAATTACAGCTAACATTATACTCAATGGTGAAAAACTGAAAGCTTTTCCTCTAAGTCAGGAACAAGGCAAGGATGACCACTCTACCCACTTCTGTTCAACACAATGCTGGAAGTCTTAGCCAGAGCAATTAGGCAAAAGAAAGAAAGAAAAACATTCAGATTGGAAAGGAAGACATTAAATTGTTTCTGTTTGCAGACAACATGATCTTATACGTAGAAAACCCTAAAGACCCACCCAAAAAGTATTAGAACAACTAAATTAATTTAGTAAAGTTGCAGAGTATAAAATCAACATATGAAAATAAATTGCATTTCTCTATACTAACAATGAGTTATCTGAAAAAAAAATCAATGAATTAATCTCATTTACAATAACTACAAAAAGTAAAATATTTAAGAGTTAATTCTTAAGTATTTTCTTAATTAATTTAATTTCTTGATTAAATTCTTAGTTAACTTAATTTAAGAGGGTAAAAGACCTGTAGAATATAAAGCATTGATGAAAAAAACTTGAAGAAGACACAAATAAATGGGAAAATATCCCATGTTCATAGATTGAAATAATTGGCGTTGTCAAAATATTCTTATTTCTCAAAGGGATGTACAAATTCAGTGCAGTCCTTATCAAAATTTCATTGACATTTTCCACAGAAATAGAAAAAATTCTGAAATTCATATGGGGACACAAAAGACCCTAATAGCCAAAATAATCTTGAGAAAAAAGAACAAGCTGAAGACATAATACTACCTGACTTCCAAATATATTGCAAAGCTCAAGTGATCAAAAGAGCATAATACTGGCATAAAAACAGGCACATACAACAGAATAGATAGCCCAGAAATAAATCCTTGCATTTCCAGTCAATTGATTTCTTACAACAATGCCAAGAACACACAATGGGAGAAGGACAGTATTTTCCATACATGGTATGGGAAAACTGAATTTCCATATGGAAAAGGATGACACATAATTTTTAAAAATCAACTCAAAATAAATTACAGGCTTAAACATAAGATCTGAACCTGTAAAACTGCTAGAAGAAAACATAGGGAAAAATCTCTATGATGTTGGTCTGGGCAATAATTTTTTGGATATGACCTCAAGGTCCAGGCAACAAAAGCGAAATAAACAAGTGGGAAGCATAGAAAACAATCCACATAGTCAAGAGACAACCTGTTTAATGGGAGAAAATGTTTCCAAACTATACATCTCATAAGGGGTTAATATTCAAAATTTATAAGGAATTCAACTGAATAATAAGAAAAAAATCACCTGATTTTAAAATGGACAAAGTATCTGGGTAGACATTTCTCAAAGGAAGACATACAAATGGCCAACAGGTATATTTTTTTAAATGCTCAACATCACTAATAATCAAAGAAGTGCAAATAAAAACTAGAATGAGATATCACCTCACACTTATAATAATGACTAACATAAGCCGGGCTCCGTGGCTCAGCCTGTAATCCCGCGCCTTGGGAGGCTGAGGTGAGTGGACTGCCTGAGCCCGCGGGTTGGAAACCCGCCTGGGCAACTTGGCGAGACCTCATCTCTACAATAAATCAAAAATTAGCCGGGTGTGGTAGCGAGCGCCTGTAGTTCCAGCTACTTGGAAGGCTGAGGCAGAAGGATCACCGGAGCCCAGCAGGTCAAGGCTGCGGTGGCCGGGAACGGCCACTGCACTCCAGTCTGGGCGACAGAGTGAGACTCCAACTCAAAAAAAAGATTAGCATAAAAAAGAGGCCAGATAAGCTTGAGATTGTAGAAAGGGAACCCTTGCACACTGTTGGTGGGAATGCAAATCAGTACAGTCACCGTGGAAAACAGTATGGAACTTCCCTAAAAAATTAAAAATAGAACTACTGTGTGATCCAGAAATCCTACCACAGGGTATAAATACAAATAAAGTGAAAGCGGTATCTGCGTTTGAATGTTCATTGCAGCATTATTTACAATAGTCAAGGTACGGAATCAACCTAAGTGTCCATCAACAAAAGAATGGACGAAGAAAGTGTGGCGGAAGGACGCTGGTGTTGAGGTTGACATACTTGTCGAGGACAACAACTATCATGGCTTCCGGTGCTTTGATGAAACCTCAGATGTGTGACCTTCTGGCCAAACATCTGAGGTCTCGTATTGTTGGAGCATTCGTTGTATCCCTGGGGGTTGCAGTTTTCTATAAGCTTGCTGCGACTGAAGCAAGAAAGAAGGCAAATGTAGATTTCCACAGAAATTATGATTCCATGAAAGATTTCGAGGGCATGAGGAAGGCTGGTATCTTTCAGAGTGCAAAGTGATTTGGGAATATAAAGAATTTCTTTCTGTTGAATTAAATAGAAATTTGTCACTGAGCCGTGTTCCTGAACAATGAAACATGCTATGTGAGCTAAGAAGTAGTTTCTCTTGATAAATAAATTAGCAAATTAAAAAAAAAAAGAAAATGTGGTGTATATACACAATGAAATACTTCTCCTTTTTTAAAAAAGAAGGAAATTCTGTCATTTGAGACAACGTGGATTAACTTAGATGGCATCATGGTAAGTGAAATAAGACAGACACAGAAAGACAACTACCACATGATCTCACTTATATGTGGAATCTTTAAAAATTGAACTTATGGGGCAGAATGTATAACAGAGTATACTATGGACTTGTGGCAGGTTGGGGTGGGGATGGTTGGGAAGATGTTAGTCAAAGGATACAAGATGTTCATTAGGTAAAAGGAATAATTTTAAGAGATCTATTGTTCAACATTGCAGCTATAGTGAATAAAAATGTACTGTATTCTTGAAAATCACCAAGAATACATTTAGAGTTCTCACCCCCCAAAAAATGATAAGTATGTAAGTAGTACATGTGAATTAGCTTGATTTAGCTATTTTACACATGTACATATTTCAAAACATCATGTTATGCACAATAAATATATACAATTTTGATTTGTCAATTAACATTTTATTTATTTATTTTTAATTTTTTTTTTAAATGTGAGAGCTGTGGGGTACATGTAAGGATTTGCTACATAACTAAATTGTGTGCAGGTTGAGGATTGAGGTTTGGGTTTCTAGTAAGCCCTTTCTCTCCCTGGTTGTGGACGCAGTACCCAATGGGTGGTTTTGTGTCTCCCCGCCTCCCCATCTCCAGCCCTTTAGCAGTGCCCAGCAGAGGGAAAAGAATTTTTTAATGAGTCAATAACTAGATATATAGAGAGATACATGTAAAAGACCTTTGAATGGAATACACCAAAAGTTCAGAGACCTAAGTAGCATGGTTGTTGAATTGTCCTAGAAATCCTAGTTCACACACCTTTATTATCATCTTTGTCTTCTGTGTTACTGTGAAATGAAAGCCTACTATGTGCCAGGAAGGAGCTAGGACATTTCATACCGCATTTTTTAACCCTTAAGACAACTGGAGATATTATTTTCTATATATTGTTGATGAAAGGAAGGCCCAGAGAGCATAGGTAATTTACCCAGAGATAGCGCACAGCCTACCTATTCTTATATTTTGCTCATTACTAAGTCTGCGTATTAGTCCATCTTGTGTTGCTACCTGAGGCTGGGTAATTTATAAAGAAAAAAGCTTTATTTTGACTCATGGTTTGGCATGATGCCAACATCTGCTGGGCTTCTGGTATGGCCTCAGGAAACTTTTATTCATAGCAGAAGACAAAGAGAGATGGCATGTCACCTGGCGAGAGAGAAGCAAGAGAGAGGTGAGGAGGTACCCAGCTCTTAAACAGCCACCTCTTGCATGACTAGCAGAGTGAGACTTCACTCATTACCATGAGAACAGGCACCGCCATTCATGAGGGATCCACCCCTAAGACCCAAACGCCACCTCTAGGCCCCACCTCCAACACTGGGAATCACATTTCAGCATGATATTTAAGGAGCCAGCAATCCAACCTATCTCATCCTGTGACATCCGTCTCAGCAGTGTGTCTCAAAATCAAGCCGTCCACTGTCATTGCTCTAGTCTCTGTCATCATTCAAAGCCTCTTGAGCGCTTGTCTGGATCATCACAGCGTCAAAGAAGCTCCTAAAGGTTCCCCTGCTTATAGTTTTTTGTGTGTTTTTTTAAACTTCCAATCTGCCTTTCACAGTGTCAGAGTCAGAGACATGATCATGCCATTCCTCTTATTAAAAAACCTTTGTTGGATCCTCTTTGCCTACATAGCGCCCCATGGCATTTAAGGCTTTCCATAATCTAGATTTGCTCTGCCTCCCGAATCCTATTTCCAACTAGCCACTCTCAGATTGCATGCCTTCCACTGGAGCTGCCCACACACGATTACCTCGATTTACTCATCTCTTTCCTAAGCGTGGCCATATTGCCACCTTCTCTAATGTCTTCGGTAGGAATCTCTAGTTTTCTCATAGCACTGGGATTCTATGTGACACTTGGTTCTTGTTATACAATGCTGTCCATCACAATTAAATAGGTCGATGTCTCCTTTTAGACAATGAGTAAACTGAAGGCAGGAAATAGTATGACTTACTGTACCAAGCACATAATAGGTACATAGTGAAAGATTATCACATTGGCTGGGATTAAGCTGACATGAGTTTGACCTTTGGGTGAATCGGCCATTAGAAACCACACTCTGAGGAGCGGTTACAGCTGCTGCCTGAAAGGACACTGATCATAAATTATTTAATCACTCTCTGCACTGTAGGACCCATGCCATTCAGGCAGTTGTATATCAACTATAATGTGGACAGAATGGCATCTCAGATATTCAGGACTACTTTTTTGCCAACACTGAAAGCACCTAGGTACACTTCCATACCAACCCAAATAAGACCTGAGAGAGAATATGAAGGCTGAGAGAGAGGTAGCTTGCCAAATGAAATGTCTTAGAAACACCAATTTAATGACTTGTATATAAATTGATCATACACATGTGGGTTAAATTTCCCCAGAAAAGGCATGTTTTGGCTCTCCCTGGACCAGAAATGATTGAAAAATGATTGGAGATATTTCCTGAGCCCAAAGACTGAGAAGGAGCAGGTCTATACTTCTTTAACTGCAAATATTAGGGCAATAGATAAATTATCCAGAGGGTCTGGGGAAGTTAAAAATATGGACAGGAAATAAGAAAATGAGATTCGGCTTGAAAATACTCTGCATGTACATCTGGGGCGAAATAATAAGAAACAGAGAGACTTTGCTTAAGGGAAAACCCAATAAAGTTATGGAGACCGTAGGACATTCAGGATGATTTCTAGTTGGCATGACCCATGTGATAGAAGAGCTGGTTATTCTTATTCTTGAGAATGCAAGAGAAAAGGCCTTGGACTATGAAATATTAAATGATACTCAGTGACCACAGAATGTAAACAAGGCCTTTACCGTTGGTTATATTAATATTTACCTAGTGTAGGAAAGGTCTAGCTAAAATCAAGCTACCTTTTACAGATAATTTAAGGAAATAAATGACTAAGGCCAAGTCAAGACTGTAGTCTTTAAGCGTGCATTTCGGAGCCAGGGTGAAGTCTGAAATTCAAAGCAAAAGAAGCTCAAGTTCAAACAAGATACCTTCTCTAGGAAAGGACACAGTCTGTTTGAAGCCATAAATGCATTATGGGCCATCCACAGGGGATTTCCCTAGAAGTGTTTTATCCTTCCTTGTCATTTGGAAACACTTTTTGAAGAGATCAGATATTCACCCAAACAGGAAAAACCAAAGTACAGTCATCACAAGCAAGCTTTGATCTTGAAAAATGGGCCATGTTATGCAGTGTTATCCATGTACTTTCAAGTGAAAACCGAATGCTCTAAAGCCAAGAAAATGCAAAGAGATTTTCAAGTCTAGAAAACAAGGTTGAAGAAAATCTATTTCCTTCTATGAGGCAGGATGCCCTGATCTTATACATGTATAAGATCAGTGATAATGATACTTTCATTTGTGCAGTGCTCTGCCGTTCACAGAGTGCTCCATGTAAATTGTCGCATGGTCTCAGGAACTACCAGGCAACATGACTATCTCATTTTTACAGATGAAGAAACTGGAGCACAGAAGTGATAAAGAATTTGCCAGCTGGTGTCAGTGCCAAGGACTGTCTTGTTTTTCCGAACCGTATTTCAGTACCCGTCCTGTATCTAAATGCACTCACAGCTCCCAGGTATAATTGTACAGGGAAGAAGGTGACTGTAGCTTGTGCGAAATCTTTTTGCATAACTCACATCCCTTGTTGACTGAATTGATTGGATGGTCCAAGCACTTTTCATATGTTGTTTCATTCAATGCTCACACCACCACCATGAGGTCGAACTTAAAGGCCCTCATCTTAGAAAAAATTTCCATTAACTTATGTGTTTAAAGATAGGGAAACTGAGGCACACAGGGATTAAGTGACTTGCCCACCAGCTAGTAAGCAGAGGAGCTTTAATTCAAATCCAGGCGATCTGGCTCCAGAATCCATTCTCTAGGCACTACGTAGTACTTAATTTAGAAGCTACTTTATCACAAGCACCATGTCCCTTGGTGTGGGAAAAGCGATATCAGAATGAAGTTAGCATCCAGTCCTGGGTGTGTGCAATCCTGGGGTGCAGATTTCAATTCAGTACATGTTTCTGTACTGGAGAATTGCTCACGTGACTTGTCTATCAGCAGGTGAGTGCATGGTGACTCCAACTTAGACACAAATTCTTTTCTCAGCCATGAGTGACTATTGAATCCTGAATGAGAAAGAGAATTCCAAAGAGAAGCCAATAAAGGGTGATAGTTAAATAAACACAGTGTTTAAACGAGATGACTCCTGGAAGCATAAAAGAGGTTCCCATTGGCAGAATGGTTGCTTCTTTCTTCTTAAGAGGAGAGAGTGCGTTATCTTTTTTGATTAAGAGAAAGAGGATCGGGCTTTGGGGGGTTGGTTTGGAGCATGCAGACACTCCTTTGCTCTCTTGTTTTTTCAGTCTTGCGTTGTAGAGAAGCAGTGACCAGGGGACTTGGACACCACAGCTGACTTTCTAATGACGCTCATCTCTTTGTTTAGATCTTCCAGCTTCGTGGCGACAAGGCAGGGGAAATTGGGAACATCTGGGTAGTTGAGTCACAGCTGCCAGAAAGCCTTTTCCTGACAGGCTGACTAAATGCTGCAGTCATTCCAATTGGGGTTTGAGTCAAAGATGAGGATTCAAGGTAATGAAAAGAACCACTTCATTCACAGCTGGGGATGAAGTGGAGTCTTATTAAGCCGCGATGTGTCACCGTGTGGAATTAGCGGGAAGGAAATACAGGCAAATACTTCTAGCGAGGGCAGTCTGCATGGTGAAGAGGCTGTGGATCATATGATGTGCCTATGTATGGAAGCCTCTGGAGATCGTAGGCTGACAAGGGGCAAACTCACAGGGGATACGAACGTTGTCTTCTGACATCTAAAAGGCTGTCATGTATAAGAGGGCTGCTTTCTTCTCTAAGGCACAGACTTCTTGTATGGCACTGAGCTACACTCCTGGCTGGAAACTAAAAGGAGAAAGAGTTCAGCTCCTGTCAAAAAGTAATGAGACAGGATCTGGAACCTGAAGTCTGACCTAGAGCCCTTCAACCTGGCCACTATTATGTTAACAGGAGGGCTTGAATTCTTACTCTACGACTCAGATATTTAAGAAACAAACATTATTTCACGATCACTCTTGAGCCTCTCACTCTGCTTGAAGTAATAAAATTGCAATGAGAACAACAAAAATATACTTTCCACTTAAAGGTAGCTTGGTTATTTCTTTCTGGTAATTTCTCAGACTTTGCAGAGTTTCGAACTCTTTCCCCTTATTTTCTTCCTAGATGGCATCTGGGTACTAAGAGAGGCCTAGAGTGTGCGGGGGAGATGCCTCCTGGCTCACGTGCCATCGTGTGGTCCCTCCCTGACCTTCACTCCGTCACTACCCTTCCCCCGGATACTTGGCACTCTACCCTGGTATTTACTGAGGTGCAGCGGGTACTGCCTGGTCTGTGTGGCCTCATATTGGCATCTGCTCCATGCTAAGCTCTCTATATTCTGGCACTTCCTTGTACCAAGATTTTCTGGGAAGACCAGTTCCTTTATTCGTGTTCTGTGGCCTCACAGAGCACACAGGAACTTCTGGATCTCCTGCAGGCAAGCGAAACCATGGCAGACGGGAAGCGCTGGCCCAGGCCTCCTCTGCAGAGTTGGTCCAGGCCTCTGCTTCTGGGCCTCAGTAGCTGCCCCAGGTTGGGAAAGTCTCTCCTCTGAGCTCACATGAGAAGTGGGACACACATGCTCTCCTGGTCCTTCTCCCTGGCCTGAGAACTAGTGGGGTAAACACTGTTCTGCCACCCAGGCAGCGTCCTGACCAAGGTCTCACCCCCTCCAAATTTTCCCTGCGCCATATCATCAATCCTCTCTACAGTGAAGCTTCTTTCTGGTGACACATTGTGTTCAGACCTCTAAGCTTATCTATGTTAAGAAAAGCTTTAAGAATTTAGAGGGGGGAACTTAACAAAACCCATTTTCCAAGACTTTACCTTATGAAAATTTTTAGGCTAATTTGAAACTCAAAGCTGAGCACTGACCTTTTGCTCTAAGTCATATCTGACCTTCTGAAGACGCTTGAATGTCCTTGATTCAGCATATAGAAAGCTGAAGGGCAACATGATTTATAGAGAATGAAAGCTTAATTAGTTACAGAGAATGAAAACTAAATTAATTTCATGTATTCTTTTGTTTCAGTTAAATGTTTTATAATAAAACCATTTAAGACGTTGGTTTAAGATCTTCAAATATCATTCTAATCACATTTGACTGTTTTCTGTAGTGAAGAAAATCAACCAGAGCCTGTTAGCAGGAGCCTTGATTCAAAAATGCCAGGCAAGAGAAGGTTCTGAAGGAGTGTTCTAACTTGGGGAAGGGAGGGAGTCAGAAGCTTTATAGGACTTGGGCAGGAGGGGTTAACTGAAGTTCAGCTAGTTTCTGGAATATTTGGATCAAGACAGTTCTTAGAAGTGGGAGGGATTGTACTCAAGAGTTAGCAGCCACTGTTTGGGCCATTTGAATTTTATTAAGAGGGGTGGGAAGGAACAGCTGTGGGAGGTAAGGGCATACTAGGGACATAGTGGAAAATTCTTTGGCCTTAAGTGTCTTGTCTCTTAATTTACAAAGTGGAAAAATATACCGGTTGCTGTCTTTAGCAAGTATGGGACTGTTTCCTGAGCAACTGTTCTCATGATGTGCCCATAATTTGCCTGAGTGCTCGATCTCTTGACAACTAAATTTGCACATCTTTTCCAAATAATGATGTGACTCACGAAGTTTTGAACACAATAGGCTTTCAATCAATGTGTGCTTTGTGTGCTGAGAAGAGGTCCTGACTTTGAAGGACTCACTAGACAACAGATGAGATAGACATAAATTAGTCTATCAAAATGAAAGTATGTATAGGGTGTTGTGAAATTTCAGGGAAGAAATCGTGTTTTTGCAGGGAGGTGAGTATTTGATCTCTACGCCTTGAAGAATGATGATGGGCCAGACTCGGTGGCTCAGTCTGTCATCCCAGCACTTTGGGAGGCTGAGGCGAGTGGATTGCCTGAGCCCGTGGGTTCAAGTCCAGCCCGGGCAACTTGGCGAGACCTCGTCTCTACAATAAATAAAAAATTAGCCAGGCGGAGTAGTGCGTAACTGTAGTTCCGGCTGCTTGGAGGGCTGAGGCGGAAGGATCGCCAGAGCCCAGCAGGTTGATGCTGGGGTGACCATGAGTGTGCCACTGCACTCCAGCCTGGGTGAGAGTGAAACTCGAACTCCAAAAAAAAAAAATTGATGATGACGATGATGATGATGAAGATAATAATGTAAGCTACTGTTTATTAAGAGCTATCATGTGCTAGCTAAATATATAGTCTCAAATCCTCCAAATCTCCCACTGAGTTAGATCTTATTTGCTTAAGGAGTAAGAAGCACCACTCACAGAGGTCGTGAGCTGTCCAAAGCCAGATTTCTAAATGGCAGAGCTCAGATTTGAGCCCAGAACAATCTAGCTCCAAAGCCCACCATTGCTGTCTGCACCAAAGTCTCCCAAAGTATGGGGTGCGTACCACAGACGACAGGGGAGAGGAATCCAGGTATGTTGTGACCATGGTTAGGAGAAACATGGCATAGTGTCACATAACACCGAACCACACTGTGGGAGAATGGCTTCCTTTTCATTGTTCTCGTGAAGTCTAAGGAAGTTTCGGTTTGATGGAGTATGTTCTTGCCTCTTTAATCTTGCCAATCTCCTGCAAAGAGCCTCAGACTCAGAACATTTGATAGCCTTCCAGCCAGAATTTAGCAATGCCTTTTCTTTCCAGAGCATTCATTTTTATGGTTACTTTCTAACTATGGAAAATGATGCTATTGAGATTTTTGTATCATTTGAAAAGAAATTTCCTATTTCTACATTTAAGTTAAAAGTAAGCGTAAGTATTAGAAAAGTGCTAGAGGAGCTGGATGATGAATGTGTGCTAGTGGCCGACATGAACGACATTTAGGACTGCTGCATCTTGCTGAATCCTGTTCTTGCTGAATAGGATTTCATGAGGTCCACATGCTGATGGAAAATAACTGTCAGTGGTAAGAGGAAAAGAGCGCTCCAAGGGCAGAAAATGGCTCGTAAAACCAGAAACGTACCAAGATACGATGCGTTTGGAAGCAGCGAACGGTGTGGGAGCTACGATATGCGTGGGAGGGGTTGACACATGAACCTGACCATGTTGTGATCGCACTGGAGTCCTTGACCTTGCAAGTTCTCAACAGAGCTGTCAGTGGCCTTAAATAGCGCCGTGTCTTTTTGTTGTCTTCCCTTATTGTAAGAAAGCACCACAACTTTGATTAAATGTTAGGAAAGCTTCATCCTACGTAAGTAAGAAATGGAGGCCTTTTAAGCAACTAAGCCTGCCCAGACTTCTGAGAATGGCGGGCAGGGAGGGGAATGAGGCTGTTTTCATGCCCTCCTGGAGCAGGGTGCCCAGCTTCGTGAAGAAATGTGCTTTTAGGAAATTCCCTGACTTTTTGCAATCCTCTACCTTCATTTCAAGCAAAATAACAGTAAGGAAAATATGTGAGAATCTATATGCAAAGCATGTTATATTTACTTCCAACTATATAAATAATGTATGAGAAAGTGAGAGAAGGCATTTGGGGACATTAAACCTTTGGATGTGGAAAGCGATGCCTACCTGCACGTGTATCCCCTGAATCTAAATTAAAGTAAGATGATACAATAACATAAAATAAATCAAAGCCTGGGAGACCATTACGCTTCCTGGAGCAAACTGCCCTCTGTTGTCTCCCTTCTCTCGTCTGTGTACAGAAAAGGAAGATCTTTGAAAGAGCAGAGGTAGAAAAGGGAATTGAGGGCTTCTCCTGATTTAGATCAGAGACCTCAGGCGAGGCGGGCACACAAATATAGCCAAGAGCCACGAACACCGACATCCCTGAGTGTCCTGTCACTGAGCCAGCCTTAAGGGGTGAGGACAAGAAAGGAGAAGTAAAGTTCACGGCAGAGGCTTGTCCTAATTCCAGGGCGGGGACAGCTTCTGCCCTCTGCGTCTATCATTAATATATGTTCACTTATCGGACATGTATCTGCTTAATAGAAAACCATATAGCATCAAATAAGTACCAGGCAACCGTTCCTTTGAAAAGACATTATTTAGAACCACTTTCAGAATAAAGAAGGGCTTGTGGTATAATTTGAACTTTTTTTTTTTTGAGTCAGAGTCCCACTCTATTGCCCAGGCTGGAGTGCAGTGGCATGCTCACGGCCACTACAGCCTCGACCTGCTGGGCTCAGGCGATCCTTCCGCCTCAGCCTTCTACGTAGCTGGAATCACAGGCACACACCACCACGCCTGGCTGATTTTTTATTTATTGTAGAGACAAGGTCTGGCCATGTTGCTCAGACTGGTCTTGAACCTCTGGACTTGGACAATGCTCTTGCTTTCACCTCCCAAAGTGCTGGGATTACAGATGTGAACCACCACA
>CAUYQG010118739.1:0-18966 GCA_963574415.1 Tarsius wallacei | reverse complement strand
AAAGTCCTACTTGAATAAACTGTCCTTTGACAAATTTTAGCTTTTATATGTTAGTAGCATTTTATTTATATAAGCACTTAGGTGGAAGTGGGAAATCCAGCCAAGACTTAGACTTTTTGAAGCTATCCAATTATGTTTGACCTAATTCCTTATACGCTTTCTCAAACTTTCAAACTCATGTAAAACCTAAGGAAATAATTTCTCCTTTTTGAAACTATTTATGTTTCTATCATTAATGTCATTTTTTAAAATGACTGCCTCCTAGATTTTTCCTGAAATATTTAAGGTTAAACCGACTCAAATAGCTAAAGTGTTGAAGATAAAAGCTTGAAATGTTATGCTCATAAATTTGGAATAGATTATAAAATTTATAAAATTAACTATCTGAACTCTGTCAGCTTTATTTTATCTGAAAATAAGAAACTTAACTCACAGAATCAGAAGAACCAAATCATAAAAATGTGTGAAGTAGAGTTTATTTAATAGCAGGTAATTTACAAGTTTATAATTCAGAGATCCAAAATAGAAGACATACACTATTCAGTTTTGTCTTGTATAGACAAATACATGAAGCCCAGAAGTGTAAACCAGATGCTGCTAAAATGTGCCAGGCAGGAGATGCAGTATGGTAAAATCCAGATAATTATAATAGAAAAAAGAAGGGACTAAAGAGCGACTTAAGAGGCATGAACTAATTAGACTTGAGGATAAGAAAAGAGTGAGGACAGGGATGACTAGTCCTTGATATAGTATGCTACATCTATACAGGAATGGGCAGTAAAGAGATAGCGATATGTAAATGAAGATTTACATATCTAGATTTATGGGCTGTTATGGCCACTGAGGTCCCTGGGCTTCCAGCCATGAACATTCTCCACCCGGCCTCTCCTGTTTTGAGGTACCATCTTTCCTATCAGTATCATTAAACGCAGCTTTGTAACTACTTCACTTCCTTGCTTCTTTGGTCTTCAGCAGAGTGCCAACATTGAGCTTTTTATAAAAATGCATCATATGTAGAAAATTTATTGCATAAGAAGAAATTACATAATGTATATGGTTTTTTTCTTATAGTAGGAGCAGATGTGCCCTGATGAAATACCTGAGAATGATTTCGGTGTCTTTTCATATATCAACACGTATTGTTAAATTATTTAATGCTTAATGTGTAGTAAATAATTATGCGTGTTTTAATATTATTATGAAAAGTAATAAATTTAGTTAAAAAGACAATGCTAGGCTTTCTTTGTATATTAACATATTTAGTGTATTTCTACACTAGTCAGATATATAATAAATCAGAGAAATTTCTGAAATAAGAAAATGTTGGAAATTTTGCAAATATAAATTAATTTAATATCTTCCTTGATTCACTGGAATAATAAAAAGAATAACCTAGAAATTACATACAAGTTATACTTGATAATCTAAAACTATAATCACTTAAAAAAATTAAATGGCTACTATTAAATAAATTGAAGTTTTTTTAACATTTAATGAATTGTTCAGTTACATATTAACCTTTCCCCTTTCTATTCATGTTATAGATACATTGCATTTCTTATTTTGTCTTTGACATTTCAATTTCTTTTTCCCACATCTTCTTTTAAAATACCATTAGATGCTCTGGGGCAAATTAAATTAAAAATCACATCATCTCTAAGTTACTCACTGTATCATAAAATTTTACCAAAATTTCTATGTTCTCTTTTTGCACATAAAATATATTGTTAAGATGTTTTTTTTCTTATGACAAATAGGTATTATACAAAATTCTTAATATCCACCAGGTATCATGGCTATATTTTAAATATTTTCTTTCAAAAGTTTCTTAAAAAGACATACTTCTGTTACAGCCTAAAAGGAAAACTAAATAGCAAAGTTTGCAAAAAAAAAAGTCTGATTGAGACTGTTATTATTGTTTAAATCAGTGCAACACATTAACAATGTATTATTTTATAATGAGATCTTTTTTTTTTAATAGGAGTTTCACTCTGTGACCCAGGCTAGAGTGCAGTGGCACGCTCATGACCAATGCAGCCTAGACCTACTGGGCTCGTGCACCTTAGCCTACCAAGTAACTGGAACTATAGGCATGCACCACCATACCTGGCTAATTTTTTGATTTATTGTAGAGACAAGATCTTGCCATGTTACTCAGGCTGGTCTCAAACCCCTGGGTTCAGGCAATCTTCTTGCCTCAGCCTCCCAGAGTGCTGGGATTACAGGTGTGAGCCACTGCGCCCGGCATAATGAGGTATTTTTAAAGTATATGCATACCTAATGCAAGTGGAAGTCCTGGTGGATTGAACACATATTTATTTGCATTTTAAAAAAGCATTTGTAAAGTCTTTTAAATCATATGTATTTAGTGACCACTTAATACATGTTTGTATCCTTTATTAATGCATTTAGAAATCATTCCTAAAATGTGAAGAATCAGACTTAACCTAAGGTTGTATAAAATAAAACCAAGATTCTGCTGCACATAATTCAGTTTCTTCTACTTATCTTAATAAGTACAGGAAGATTCTGGCCCAAAAGATGCCAGAAAAAATTTGCACAACCCTATGATTTTTATCCTTCATTAAGTATAACAGGGACCCTAAAATCAGAAAATCTAAATCAATTAGTTACCTATTTGTAGTCACCCACTTAAGAGCTATGAGTACATGGTGTCAAAGTTATGTTTTCAAAAGGGCTAATTTTGTTGGACCTCTTTCTATAACATACTTGTTGCATGCAAAAATAAAGTGTTTTGCCAATGTTCTTTCCATTTATAACCTTCTTACATTCTATCTAAATAAAATAAAATGTATATAACACATTTCTATGCTTTTTGACTACAGCTTCAGAACTAAATAAACCTGATATTCAAACTCAGAATTACACATTTCATTTCTGTGACCTAAGGTGAAATTAGTGTTTCTACAGAGTTAGAATAATTGCATCACTATTCCTAGTTCTTATGTGAAAAATATAATAAATGCAGAGCCTCTTCATTGCAAGCACTCAAATGGTAGGTATTATTTTGCTTTTGATTCAAGTACTTACTTTTGTCTATATCATTAACATAAAATAAGTTCATTGTATAAGTTAATTGTGTGGAAGCATAGTCCAAGAAATAGATCTGTGTTTCAAAATGCTAAGGGAAATCAATGTTTAAAATAAAAATGGTTAAAAATTCTTAATGTAAATGTGTCTTGTTAGAAAATATGTTATTTTCTGGTTCTGTGTTAGGCCTGAGAACGCACAAAATGAGAAATTTAAAAGATTGAGGGCAGTCAAGTTATATTTAACTCTTCTAACTGATTTCAAATGAGCCCTGATTGCAGGAACAACAAAAATAATTCCTTCAATTAAAGGAGTTGCCTAACTTGATAAGTACCTGTATACATTTAGTGGGATCCATGGTTCTAGAATACATTTTTAAAACTCAACTGTATCGAAGAAGCTATAGATTGTGTATTTGCAATCAACATCTCTTCTAAATAATGAAGAGGAAAGAACAATGTATCATTTACTTTTTCCAGATTTCTAAAGTTTTGTCTAATATGCTTATCATTTTATTTTATTTTTTATTTTTTATTTTTTACTCAGAGCCTCACTCTGTCACCCACTCTGCCGCCCAGGCTGGAGTGCAGTGGCATAACCCCAGCACACCACAGCCTCTACTTTCTGGGCTCAGGTGATCCTTCTGCTTCAGTCCCCTGGGTAGCTAGGACTATAGGTGTGTGACACGGACAACTAGACTACAGGTATGTGCCACCACACCTGGCTAATTTTTAAATTTTTTTTGGTAAAGATGAGTCCTTACAATGTTGCCCAGGCTGGCCTCTAGCGATCCTCCCATCTCACTAACCCAAAGTGTTGGGATTACAGTTGTGAACAACCATACCTAGCCTGCATATTTTATATATGTTACAAATTCACAACATAATGCAACTGTATCTGTCCATTTTGCATTGCTATAAAGGGATGTCTGAGGTTGAGTAATTGCTAAAGAAAAAAGGTTTATTTTAACTCATGCTTCTTCCTGGTACCAGCATTTGCTTGGTTTCTTGTGAGACCTCAGAAAACTTAAATCATGGTGGAAGGGAAAGAAGAGCCCACATTGTTGCATGGCTGGAATATGAAGCAAGAGAGGGAGGAGGACGTGCCAGGCTCTTTTAACAATCAGATGTGCTTAAACTAATAGAGGGAGAACTCATTTATTGCCATGGGGTTAGGGGACATCAAGCCATTTATGATTAATCCACACTCATTACCCAAACACCTCCCAATATGCTCCACCTAAAATACTGGGGATCACATTTCAACATTAGATTTGGAGGGGAAACCCATCTAAACTAACATCAGTAACTGAAATCATATTTTCTGTTCCTGTTTTGAAAAAAAAAAGGACTCATTTTTTTCCCAAATAATCAGTTTGTATGATTAATTTTCCATGAACAAAATTAGAGTGAATCAAACAAATTATCATTTTTTGTTTTTGGTCAGCAAATATATATAATATATCTGTGTATAAGTATTATAAGCTTAAGTATATATTATATATATCTGTATGTATTATGTGTGCATAACTATACTATAAATATATCTGTGTATGAATACATATGTAAGTATTTTTATTCTTATTTTAAAAGTATGCATTATAGCCAATAGCTTAGTTGGGCATTTCTCTGTAGTAGATAGCCTCCTGGGGAAAAAACCATGCAAATAATAACATACATTGGTTGTGTTATGTTATAAAGTAAATAAAATAGAGAGCTGAATAATACTTTTAAAATGAAAGGAAATGCCAGGAAAAAGACATTGCACAGAAGCACATATCCCAAAGTACTTTTACATAAAAAAAATTCTTAGTGCCTTTAGGCTTACCATAACATATCTGAATCTACAATATCACCTACTTGGTGGTGCTCTTTGGTTTCAGGTTTGTGCCTAGATTTTAAAATGTATTGCTACCTTACTTGTTCCTTTGTTTGACATTTCATTGAAATCACTTGTTCGTAATCTTTTTTCCACTTCAGTTATTCATTTATGGCACTTCGCTATAGCTCTCTCTTCCTTTTGAGCTACCTTTGTTGGCTATGTGTTCTGGCCACAATTTTATTGCCTGACCCAAGAACTGAACATATCACAGTTTCCTGAAGATTCAAGCTCTCAGCTTCATTTTTATTCTTTTTCGAATATAAGTATTCAGGTTAATGCCATCCTCAACAATTTTCTATAATTTCAAGTATTGGCTTTGCTTAAAGAGGGCAGAGTAGAAGTAATGATAAACAATACATTTTGTTAATGTACACTGAGAAGGGCTAATTAAGATGCTGGCTTATGCTTCTTTAATATTTTATTGAGCGCATTTTACCTTAAGTTTTAAATGGATTGTCATTTTTTTCCAGAATTACACAGTGCATCAATGAAATAGAGAAATAAAATAATTCATAAAATCACTTATGTATCAAAATGTGAAATATGATAAAAGTGCAATTTCAATTTAGTGAAAAAGGATAAACAATTCCAATGAATTTCTATCCTTTTCCAATTGACTTTTAACACTACAAAATTAATAAGTAGAGGAGCTGGTATTGAAGCTCAAGCAAGCTGGATTCTAAACTAAGCACTCTTTTCAATTTAACACCCTAACTCCTTAAGTAAAATATTTAATAAATGTTTATTTTTTTCTTTTCTTTTTCTTTTCTTTTTTTTTTTTTTTTTTGATTTTGAGTCCCAAAAAATCCCCCAGAATGGACTTCAGTTGCCGCACCCGGCCACCGCAGCCTCGAACTGCTGGGCACTGGACATTCTTCCGCCTCAGCCTTCCGAGTAGCCGGAATTACAGGCGTGTTCTACCACGCCTAGCTAATTTTTTTGATTATTGTAGAGATGAGGTTTCTCCTGCCCAGGCGGGTCTCGAACCCGCGAGCTCAGGCAATCCACTCACCTCAGCCTCCCAAGGCGCGGGATTACAGGCTGAGCCACCGAGCCCGGCTAAATGTTTTTTTTTTTTAATGTTTTATTTTTTATGATAAGTTTTAAGATATTTGCTGGAAATTTATAAAATTTCAAAAATTGAAATAATACACATGATATTAATATGGTGTGATACTTCTTACCAGTCTATTTCATTTGCATATACAGCAATTTTTTAATGAAATTGAAATTGTACCTATCATAGTTTGGACTGCTACAAAATAAAATTATAGACTGGATGGCTAAAACAATGGAAGTTTTCTTTTCTAATAGTTCTGGGGACTGGGAAGTTCAAGATCAAGGTGCCTGCAGTGATGGTATCTGATGAGGGCACTCTTCCAAGTTTGTAGATGACCTATTTGCATGCTTACATGAGCATATATATGCATATATTCTACTTTTTTGTGTTTTTTTAAGTGACAAATTTTGAGTTCTTATTTAACTTATATTCTCCCTCTTCAGCATTTGGCATAACTTATCAACCTCCCTTTCAGTATTAGCTGCTATAAAATAATTCTTTCTTGATTTTCTTTGTACCATTTTGAATGTTCTTATTCACCTGTGAACTCCTCTTCTTCTTCACACATTTTAGTATTGTAGTTCTTCAGCAGTGGTCCCCAATTTTTTTGGCATTAGCACCTGGTCTTGTGGAAGACAAGTATTTTCCATGAACTAGGGCAGGGGTTTGGGGTGGGCAATGGTTTCAGGATGATTCAAACACAAAGCACTTATTGTGAACTTTATTTCTATTATCATTACATTGTAACATATAATGAAATAATTATGCAACTCAAAATTTCAAAAAAGAGGCATGGGTGGAAGTGGTAGATAAAATAATGGAAGTACCACACTTGAACTAAAATATGAGTATGAGTCTGACTTAAAGTCTTCCACCAGATGCAGCTGTACAATGGAAGTACATCAACTCACTTGCCACTCACTACTAGAGGTTTAATATGAGTCTGAAAGCTCTTGATTTATTATGAACTTCACAGCGACATCTACGGAGTTAGTGTCTATTATACTGAGTGATCTATCACAGAAAGAAAGAACTGAGTATCACATGCTTTCATGGTCTCTGTGGCAAACGTCATTGCTAATGTTAATCTGTATTTGCAGCCTCTCCCCACCACTACCATCAGTGCCTCAGCTCCACCTCAGATCATCAGGCATTAGATTCTCATAAGGAGCATACAACCAAGATCCTATGCACAGTTCACAAGAGGGCTTGTGCTTCTATGAGAATCTAATGCTGATCTGACAGGAGGGGGAGCTCAGGCGGTAATGCGTGTGAAGGGAAGCCTTGTAAATAGAGATGAAGCTTGGCTCACTGGCCCACTACTCACCTCCTTCTGTGCTGCCTCGTTTCCAACAGGCTACAGACTGGTACCGATGCGTTACCGGGAATTGGGGACATCTGTTCTTCAGCGTTTCTTGTTTATTTGCCTGTCCTCACTGGAGAATCACTCCTTGAATAACTTCATCCAATATCATGCCTTCAATTACCACCCTGTTAGTAAATGTCCAGACTCTTTGCTGAGTAGCTGTAAACAGATCTGCCTTCTTGCCAAAACTGAATTCAGGTTTCCTGAAAAACAATTATCTCCTTTCTCCTTAAAGTTTACCTTTGCCTTCTAGATAAATTGCTTTATTATATCCTGTGAAACCCTTCAAAACCTTTTTCCTGCCTGCTTGTTCATTCTTACAATCTCCATTCTTTTTCTGTTTCAAGCTTACTATTTTACTTTAAAGTTATCTGCATTTTTACACCTGTATGTCTTTGAACACTTCTTTCCCCCTCAAAAAAATAGTCCACTCCCATCAATATTTACCTAATTGGCTCAACAACACTCTTATAAAAAACTTTTAACTTAAATGTCTTTGATCCGTGGACCCTGAACTACATGACAATATCCCAAGGCTGCAGTAACTGTTGAGTCTTTCTGCATATACAATAGACCTCCCTTATACTTATCTTAGGAATTGCAAGCTTTGGTAATATTATATAGTTATCATGTATTATTCAATTTAGTGTCCCATTATCTAAAATTAAATTTGGCAGAAAATACAGACTCCTTTGTGTGGTTAAGAGATCAATGACTACTGTCTTAGTTTCACTAACCAGAAATATTTTAATCAGACATTAGTACTATTTATTAAACTATTGCCAGAAAGAAATGTTCTATATTGATTGCTTTGATTTTAAATTTATTATTTTATCAAATACTCTCCATCATTTTATTTAGTTGTGACTATTAAGCATTTAGAGATGATTTATTTTTGATAAGTTAGTGTTTGTATACTTCGCAGCAAAAATATTTTGAGAAATTCACTGGGAAGTTGCTTCAGTAAAAATCCAACATTTTGAGAGATTTTTCTTTTTTAATTTTTTCTGTTGTTATGGTGCAAACTGTTATTTTTTGCGTGGCCATGCCTTTTGGAACAGAAAATGAATAACAATCAAATATATTTGTGTGTGCTAGGGCAGTCTCACAGAAATACTTGCTGAGAAAAATCTTGACATTGATTACAACAATATTTATGGTTCATTAACTCTTAATTCCAAGTGTCTTATGAGAATATTGAGAGAATTTAGTGCAGATAGCTTAGTGTGGATTCTATAAATTAGTGCTTAATCAGAAAAGTATTCTACCTGATTGAGAAACATTCCTGGGACAGGCTCCAACAGCTCAAAAAAATAAAATAAAGTCACCATATAAAAAATTTGATATCAGGAGAAAGATGGTAAACAATTGTGTTTAATATTACACTGAGTGCTGGAAAAAAATAATTTGTAGCCTTATGAATTTGAGGTCATCGTAGGGAAGAAATTATTTATCATTCTGATAGAGTAATTATAAAGAAAGTTTATGGTATGGACAAGAGTATTGGTGTTTTAAAAATTAAAATTATCTTGACAATAGACTTTTTAGTTCAGTTTCAAAAGTAAATGAATATATTTAGTAATAACTTTTATTTGTTTTTTGATGACAAAACATTCACCTAATTCTACATTTAAGTGTACAATTATGTATTGCATTATAGAGTGGCACAAAACTAAGCCAAACTTTCTTCTTTTTGCCATAATGAATTATCTTTATTTATAATAAATAAATAATTCAGTTATTTAAAATTTATTCAGCATAAACCACTTGTGCAATTGGCTTAGAACATCTTTATGTGGGAGTGGTTACTCAAGTTGGCTATAAGAAACCTGAATTATAGCAATATTTTGCTGCTGCACATTTTAATTTTTCTGAAATACACAAAATTAGAAACATATTTAATCCCAATGACAAGCTAATAAGGTGTTATTGCCTCTCTTGTCAGATGAATGAATAATGCCCTGCGTCATTAAAAAAAAAATTGCTCAAAATCAAGCAAATGATAAGAAGAGAAGTCAGAATTTGTACTCAAACTTAAAACATGCACATTTATTTTTCAACTTATAAAATAAAATCTAATGTTTTTCAAAATTCCATGATTTTTAATTCCCTCTAACATTTTTCAGTCTTTAATTTTATCTTGTTTATTTTTATGTATTTGTATATAAATAACGTACTGTTATTATTTATTTTCTATATGAGTAATAACATTGATAGAAGCTCCCTGCAGCTTTACGAGTAATATAAACATGTCTGGAACTACAAGATTTCTAATTATCTTATGACTTGTTCATCATCTTCATTATTAATCTCTTATCCATATTTGTAAAGGTCTATCTTGATATGCTTAAAGAAGCCTTGGGATGGACCCTGGCTTTTTGTTTTTAAACTCCCAAGAGTAGGTTTGAGTCTGTAAAAAGTCTTTCTTACATGTGCAGAGTATTCTGCTGTCATTTTCAGTGTACACAATTCTCCAAGGCCCTGCATAAATACTCATGGGGAAACAGTTCTTAGCTCCCAAATCCTTCGCAGTCAACAAGTGTAACTTTTTAATTGTTCATCCAGTGTACTTGAATTATAAAAACAATTTTACTTTTTTACTGAAGAGATCAGGAATGTCCATCCATGTCAGTGTACTGCACAATTATACAGACCATAAAAGCAAGTGAGAAGTTTCTTACAAAATTAAAGAAGCTCCTGGCTTCTAAGTGACTTTCACCTAAAAATCAACACATTGCTGTCTGATGTGTTCTCTTGATCACATGTATTCTGTATCTATGCTGTCCTATGCTGCTAATTGCCACAAATGAGTTATGTTCATTTTTTTAGATGCCAGAGAGCCAATGTTTTAAAGTTTATATATATTTTAAAATTTAAATAAAATTTAAATGTATAAATTAAAATGTAATTATATTTATGAAAATTTAAGAAAATTAAAAAAATATTATCTTTGAGACCAAACTGAGTTAATTTCTGCATCTGTGTATTTCAATGATACTGTGTGGAGAATGTCAGTTCAAAATTCATTGATTAATTTTTTAAAACACAATATTATTTAAACACACTTCTAAACTTTATAATTTAAATAAAATGAATGTGTGTGCCTAAATATTTTACCTTAATTAGTTGAAATCGCACCTACAAAATCAGCATATACATAAGCTCATTTTTTCTTTGTTTATATCTCTTTTTCCCAAAATTAGTTCTGTGTTGTTGTTGTTGTTTTGATAAGGGTGTACAAATAATCATTACAAAATCAAATAAATTGTAAAAATAGCCGGGCTCGGTGGCTCAGCCTGTAATCCCGCGCCTTGGGAGGCTGAGGTGAGTGGATTGCCTGAGCCCGCGGGTTCGAGACCCGCCTGGGCAGGTGAGACCTCATCTCTACAATAAATCAAAAAATCAGCCGGGCGTGGTAGCGCGTGCTTGTAGTTCCGGCTACTCGGAAGGCTGAGGTGGAAGGATCGCCGGAGCCCAGCAGGTCGAGGCTGCGGTGGCCGGGAGCGGCCACTGCACTCCAGTCTGGGCGACTGAGTGAGACGCCAACTCAAAAAAAAGAAAAAAAAGAAAAAAAATTGTAAAAATAATTTATTACAACTATATACAAAGCAGTGCAGGTAAGACATGTAATTATGATGAATTTAGATAATAAGCCAGGCGGATATTAATGTGTTAAAGTAGTAGTTTACATAATTTATTTAAATAACATTACATGCATTTGAGAATGGTCAAAAGATACAAATAAACTAAAAAGTAAGCCCATTCAGATATTTGGCATACACTTTGTTTTTGCAAAGACATTAATTTTTATTGCTAGATCACTTATTTAAAAACTATGATTCTACGAAAAATAAACCTATTAAACAACATTTAAAATTATAATAGCCATAGTTGATCATAATATTAAATATTTTAATAGTATAACATGTACCATGAATATGTAATATTTTATTAATGTCTAGAAAAGTATTTAGCATTGAACCACAAATTATAGTTCTTATAAGTAAACATGATTTGATTGTCACTCATGATTAAACCAGGTAAACATACATGATATATACCTTTAGTGCAGTGTCAGATCTTCAAAATCAATATATTTGATCTACTTTAATAGTATTTTAAGCAGTTTACCTCAAATCTTGAATAATAGATAAAGTTGTTGTTTTCCAATATACCAACCAAACTTTCCTTTTTTAGAGCACCAACAATATTGCTAAACTGCTTAAAATCTATATAGAAGGTAAAGACACAAAATATAGTGATCTCTAAATGTACAAAACCACCCCCCATAAATATCAGAAAAAGTGAGGATATGAATTTTACATAGGTTATATTTCAACTTGTTATTGCATAATTGTAGATTTTTAAAAATTTTTTATTTTAAAGACGAGTACAATTCAGGGTTAGATATACAAATGTTAATTATGCAAGTACCCTTGTTGATAAGGAGTTCCCCCCGCCCCTCCCATGGCAGTCTCCCACTACTGTCAATCCCTTTCTTATCGTATTATGATAGTTGCTCAAGGTCTGCTTATGAGTGAGAGCATGTGATACTCAGTTCTATCTTTCTGTGATAGATCACTCAGTATAATAGACACTCATTCCATCGAAGTCACTGTGAAATTCATAATTTTGTCCTTCTTTATGGCTATGCAATATTCCATCTTATATATGTACCACATTTTTTAATCCAGTCCTTTTTCGATGGGCAGCACGATTGGTTCCATGTTTTTGCTATTGTGAATAATGCTGCAATAACATACATGTACAGGTATCTTTTTTATAGAGTGATTTGAGTTCCTCCAGGTATATTCTCAGTAGGGAAACTGTGGGTCATTTGGAAGGTCAGTTTTTAGATCTTTTAGGAATTGTCACACTCTTTTCCACAGAGGTTGTACTAGTTTACGCTCCCACCAACAGGGTAGAAGTGTTCTTTTTTTCTGTACCCTCTCCAGCATCTGTTGTTTTTTGAGTTATTTTTGATGACCATTCTGACTCAAGTTAGGTGGTATCTCAGTGTGGATTTAATTTGCATTTCTTTGATGACTAGCGAAGTTAAACATTTTTTCATATATGTGTTGGCTGTTCGTATGTTTTCTTTTGAGAAGTGTCTATTCATATCTTTTGCCCACTTTGTAATGGGGCTTTTTTCTTTTCTTTTTGGCGTGTTTGAGTTCCTTGTAGATCCTAAAAGTTTGGCCTTTGTCAGATATATAGTTGGCAAATTTTTTTTCCCAGTCTATGGGCTATCTCTCCACTCTCACTCTCTTGATGGTTTCTTTGGCTTTCAGAAGCTTATCAGTTTGATGAGGTCCCACTTGTTTATCTTAACTCTTATGGCTTAGGCACTTGGGGTTTTGATCAGAAATTGGTTGCCAGTTCCAATTTCCACAAGGGTGTTGCCTGTGTTTTCTAAGGTTCTTATATTTTGAGGTTTTACATTTGTTCTTTGATCCATTTAGAGTTGATTTTTGTATATGGTGATAGATAGGGGTCTTTTTAAAATCTTCTGCATGTTGAAGATGAGTTGGTTGAGAAATTGAGGTTTTGCTTTCAGAATCTCTTCACAGTTCCATTGCTCTATATGCCTGTTCTTATACCAGTACCAGGCTATTTTGATTATTGTAGCTTTCTTTATAACAAAGTTTAAAATCTGGGAGTGTGATATCTCCTGCTTTTTTGTTTGTTTGTTGCTAAGGATTGTTTTGGCTATTCATGGTTGTTTATGTTTCCATATGAATTCCTGTATTGTCATTTCCAGGTTTGATAGGAATGCTGCTTGTAATTTAATGGGTATTGCATTAAATTTGTAGATTGCCTTGGGTAGGATGGACATCTTAACAATGTTGATTTTTCCAATCCATGAGCATGGGATATTTTTCCATTTGTTTGTGTATCTTTGATTTCTTTGAGCAGTGTTTTGTAATTTTTGTTGTAAAGTTCTTTTACTTCTCTGGTTAGGAAGATGTCAAGGCCCTTCTTTTTTTGTTTGTTGCTATTGTAAATGGGATTGTACTTTTTATTTGGGTTTCTGCCTATTGTTGGTGTATAGGAATGTGATTAACTCTTGCACATTTATTTTATACCTTAGAACTTTGCCAAAGTCCTTTATCAGTTAAAGAGGTTTTTGACAGATTATCTTGGGTTTGTAAAAAGGGATAACTTAGTTTCCTCTTTTCCAATTTGGATAACCCTGATCTCCTTCTCTTGTCTGATTTCTCTAGCTAGGACTTCCTATACTATGTTGATCAGGAGAGGCAAAGAGTAGGCATACTTTTCTCATTCTGGTTTTCATGGGAAATGGTTCCAATTTCTGTCTGTTTAGCAGTATGTTGAATGTGGGTTTCTTGTAGATGGCTCTTACTATGTTCCATCTATGCCTAGATGTTCAAGGGTTTTTATCAAGAAGGGTTGCTGAGTTTTATCAAAAGCTTTTTTTGTGTCTAGTGATATAATCATGTGGTTTTTGTTTTTACATCTGTCGATGTATTTAATTATGTTTATGGTCTTGCAGATGTTGATCTAGTCTTGCATCCCAGGGATGAAGCCTACTTGGTCATGGTGAATGATTTTTGATATGTGGTGTTGGGTCCGGTTTGTATAGAAACAAACTTGAAAACCTAAATTAAATGAAAACCTAAATTAAATGGAGGATTTTCTGACATCACACAGCCTCCCCAGATTGAAACAAGAAGAAATTGAGACCCTAAATAGACCAATAACAACCTAGGAAATCGACTACATCATAAGAAAACTACCTTCAAAAAAAAGCTCTGAACCAAATGGCTTTCCAGCAGAATTCTCAAAACACACAAGAAGGAGCTGATACCAATCCTATTGAAAGTACTCCAGGTAATCGAGAAAGATGGAACTCCCTCCAATTCAATTTATGAAGCTAACATCACATTGATACACAAACTGGGTAAAGATCCAACAAAGAAATAACACTACTGGCCAATTTCCATAATTGTAGATTTTTAAAACAGTAACTATATAACATTTTATTATAGAATGCATTTTAAGAACTTTTATGATCATAATTCTTTAGGGATTATGAAAACTTTATGCATAATTACCTATTAAATGATTTTTAAATTGTGAATTTTGGAATTTTAAAACAATAACTATATAACATTTTATTATAGAATGCATTTTAAGAACTTTTATGATCATAATTCCTTAGGGATTATGAAAGCTATATGCATAATTAACTATTAAAGTAACTTTTACATCGTGAACTTTGTTTAGATTGCAAATTACTTTGTAAGACTATGCTTTCCTTACAATGTTTAAAGTTAATTCAATTTTTTAAAATTTATGGTTTTGATGACAATTACAAAGATCTTATAGTTCAAAAATACTGAAATTCTCTTTGAAGAAAGGACATGCTAAATATTAATTAATTAAAATGAATTAATTAGAACTGACTAATCATAATACTCAACTTGGGGAAATAAAGCATATTTTAAAATAAGCAACAATAATGCTATCTATAGATGATGTGTTAGGTGGTTGTTCTGCAGGTCATTATGCAGCAATGTGGGCTCCCTTGTTTTCAACGGAATTTCCATCAGACGCAGCAGCTCCAAACTCTCTGTGAGATTTTGTATTTTTGGTGTTATAAACATAATCCACTTTACTTTTTCCAGTAGAATATACACATTTTTAGAAAGAGAATAGATTGCATTATCTTCTTGTGGCTTCCTTCTCAAATTGCAAATAGTCAGAGGCTCAGGAAACATAAGGGCGACATCAGTCTGCTGCAATTTACATAGTGTGAGATTTTTTTTTTAAATGAGCAAATGTCAATGTCTCAAATTAAGAAGGTCAAAAGAAAAGGAAAGCCAATAATACCAATAACTAATTTTAAAAATAGGTATTGAAGAGTCAAAAATGTTTGCTGAATGGAATATAATAGAATAAAATTTGTTTAATATGCTTCCCAAGATAACCCCAAATATAGTTTTCTTGCATGTTAAAAGAGAAATTGAGCTCTTTTATGCCCACACTAAAACATGTGAAAGATACTTACTTTTATATTCTGAAAAGTGAATGAACAATGGAGATGTAAGCATGATACTACAGGAGTGAAGTGGCATTTTGAGTGAGGATGGCAATTTTTAGCTGTACATTAGCATTTATGAGCCACTGAGGTAACATTTCCTGTGCTGGAAGAGGTCATTTACTAAATAGACTGTGAACCAAAAGAGCAAGTGCATATCCCAAAAGTAAACTGTAATTCCCTTATCACAATTAGGACCAAGCACAGTTTAAACACATTTCAACTACTTGTAAATTACTTTTATGTTGCGTGTTTTTTTTTAAGAACATTCTTCAACAATTAAATGTAACCTTTTTACTTAAGTGAGGTATGTAAAAAAAATCACGTATTGAGCTTAATCAAGAATGATCCGTTGTTTTTATATAGTGTAGGTTTAGAGTAACTTTATAATAACAATAGAGTATGAGATGTTACAAATTGAAAAAAAATTTGTAAAAATATAATTTACAAATTTTGAGATACTTCTCTTTGAATAAAAAAAGTATTTGATACTATTTTTATTTTTACATCTCTACTATAGAAAAGAAAATTTAAGCTTGACACTCTCCAGTAATCTTGATACATATTTTTATCATATTTTATCATCATTTACTAAACAAAAAGATAGTTCCTGGTTTTTTGTTGCTGTTATAGATTTGCACCTGTGGTAATCAGAGAAGGTAAAAATGATCTTGAGTGCACTCCTTGGCAACCAATTATCTGAAGACAGAAAAACATTTTTTATGCAATAGTTCCATCTATTCTTTGAATTGCTGTTTGCCTTAATATTTTATTTCCATGTGAACAAATTTTGAGCACATCAAAATGCTAATCAGTTGTCAGAATAATACAGTATTCTATGCAGAATTCTCTTCTGTGGGAGCAAACAGCAGGATCACCTTACATAACCTTACATTTTCTTCTTAATTGACAGAATGTGTCTATCATTTTCTGGCGATCCTCTGCTGGTTATAACCAACCTCTGTGGATAGTACATTTGGTCACTGTGTTTTCCACATGTATATTTGTGTACTTGTATTTATTCAGATGATATAACTGAGATTATTTTTTATTTAGATAAAATAGCTATAGATATTACTTGGGTGTGGTTATATTAGTCCATTTGGAAAGAATTGTAATATTTCAATGGTCTTATAATCCCTTTTCATATATGCATGTATAATCAACTAGACACTAAAACCCAGATACTCTGATTAATTTGATTTTATATTGATAATGCTTTGAGTAACAAGCACAGAAGTTGTTGAGTGAATTAGTGTTTAAAATGTGAAAGCACTTCATAGCTCATGCTATTTAATTTCTAGTACTTTCCATAATTGTTTTCTCTTTTTATAACTTAGATAATAAATTATATATATATTTACTCATTAAATGTGCTTAACAGAGAAAAATATGAAAAAGTAAAAATTAAGATTCATAATATTTACTATTTTGTAGATATAATTTTTAATATTATTTGTTACTTGCTTATGTATTTTAGGTTTAATTTATGTAATACATGCAGTTTTCACACATGATAATATTATATATATCTTATATTAGTATGCTATTTAATCAAATAGATGTATGTATAACTTCTTAGAATTACTACTGTTATTAAATATGAAAGTGGTTTTTAATTTTCTTATTTTAAATAACTCTGCAATGATCATTTTGTCCATATATCTTGTTATGCACTTTGCTTTTTAAAAATAATTTATTACCAAGATAAAACTACTGGCTCAAGACTTTTAGAATGTTAATACGCTAGATATATAATCATTCTGTTTGTTCTGTAGAGGAAGAAGCTTTTTTTACAACTTCTTAGTGTCCTTGACTGGATCTGAAAATAAAACTGACAAAAACAGGTTAACAAAATAAAAGCTTACAAATTTATGGAACCTAGGTTTTCTCTGGCACAGGACTCCTCAGAAATGAAGACCCAAAGAGAAAGAGAAACCTGTGTGTTTTTATGCCTGGGTTTGATGAAGACTAGATAGTTGTAGAGAAGAATAATTGGACAAAAGGGGTATGATCAAATGGTCACATCTGCGTGGAGTTTAGCAAGGCTGTTTCTTTAGATTATTCTCTATGTCCCGTTGTCTTCCAAGATAGTGATGTTCTTTTTCTCTAGTTATTGGGTAGACACCTCTCACTTAAGAGTCTTCTGACCTGTTTGAGGGGATGGTCAGATAATGCTTTCTATGTTTTATAACCTGGTTAAAGAGAGAAGGGAATCAGAGGTTCAGAGAAACTTTCCTGCTTCTGCATTTTTCTAAAATTCTTTCAGCTTAAATAGTACAGTAGAGTGTCATATTTTTGGGTCATCTGTTCCCAGCTCCATCAGTTTCAAGTCCACTTCTATTTACAGTCCTGCTGGAAGTTCATGGAAAGACATTCCTGGATTGTGCAACACCATAACAAATAACATTGTTAAATAGTTTCTAATTTGAGAGAAATTGTATTTCTGGATTTCTAATGTGATTGAATGTTGTACATATTATTTACTAAATATTTCATTCACCTAATTTTTAAGTGTCTTCATATAATTTACTATTATCTTAGAATTTTAATTCTTTTAGCCTTCCAAGAATTAAACTTAATTTATATACAAAAATACTTTTGCATTTTATCTTTTAATATTTTATAGATGTTGTCAACGTATTTTCTTAAACGTGTATTTTTCAATTTGTTTCAGAATATTCTTCCCGAAGTCATCAATTTACCTAAATCTTCTCCTTAAATGTGTATGTATTAGTTTATCTAATTCCTCCACAAATATTATCTGAGAATTTATTGCATCTGACAATCTCCTAAGCACTGAAGGTGAAAACTCTTTCTTAAGATATAGAATATAATCTCAAAAGTCTTAATATCTACTAATAGAGAAAATGAAAACTACAGAATAGTGTGAAGAGTACAATGCAGGTGTCTAAACAGAGTGGAAATGGGAACACACAGAAAATGACATCCACTTGAAACAGGAGAGTAAGAGAAAAGTTCTTAAAGGAAATAGCCTTTTCAGGAGCCCCGAGAGTTAATGGAATTTAGCCAGGGGTAAAAGACTGCATTCAAAACAGAAGAAACCAATGCAAATGCTGCTGTCATTGCACCAGAGACTAAGGCTCAATCTGTGATTATCTGAGACCCGGGTTTCTGAAGAAGGGTGCAGTATGGAACACTGTGGGGAATGAAGCTGTTAGCAGGAGTAAGGACGGACTCTTTTTTTTTCCTTTCTTTTTTTTTTATATACAATATTTTTTTATTGTGATATTGAGGGGTACAGTTAAGGGTTAGGTACACAAATATGCTTCGTTCAGAAACCCTTGTTGATAAGAAGTGTCCCCCCATCCCCAGACAGGTATTTACTGCCATTAATCCCTTCCCCTATCCCTCCCCGCTCCCCATAGTTTCCCACCACTGTCGGTCATTTTCTTGTGGTAATATGTTGGATGATCAAGGTCTGCTATATGAGTGAGAACATGTGATACTCAGTTCTTTGTTTCTGTGAGAGGTCACTCAGTATTATAGACTCTAGTTCCATCCAGGTTGCTGCGAAATTCATGA
>CAUYQG010118735.1:0-17533 GCA_963574415.1 Tarsius wallacei | reverse complement strand
GGTACTGACATCAGGTGATGGACAACATGCAGATAAGTGGGTTAATTACATGATTGCTGCCATGGTGGGGTCTGTCTGAATCATGTAGGCCACAAAGGGCTGATTAGGTTAACTTGAGGGGTTT
The DNA here is from genome assembly GCA_963574415.1 of Tarsius wallacei. Taxonomy (NCBI): domain Eukaryota; kingdom Metazoa; phylum Chordata; class Mammalia; order Primates; family Tarsiidae; genus Tarsius; species Tarsius wallacei. The sequence goes on along the minus strand of CAUYQG010118735.1, from coordinate 17,409 downwards.
GGCCCCGGAGAGGTTTTTCCTTCAAGAGACTTGTTAGACATTTGCAATCCACAAACTCCTTGACCAAAGGTGGTCATATTATCATTTTTATGGCTTTGGCCAGCCAAAGGCTAATCTTTGACCATTGCCTTGACAAGGAACCTGAGAGTTTACTGGAGATTATTATGCTAAACCATAAATTGAAAGGTTGGGTTGTCCTGGTCTTGCATCTGAGGGAGATTGACCTTGGGACTGGTGGGGGTGGGGAGGTGGGGGTGGGTGGGAACATGGGATAGGCTGCTACTTGGCCTGCAGCAGAATGTCTGAACCTTTCTAATAGCTATGCTGAGGCAAAAAGACTAAACTAAGAATAAGCTACGTTTCTTTTAGGTTTCTATAGGTACCACCTTTCATTTTGCTTTTGGGCTGGTGTATGAGTAGCGTCAAGGTCAAATAAAAGCATAGAGACAGATCTCTAAATAAAGTTTTATTTTGAAAAACAGAACTGTAATTTAGGGCATACACAGACTAGGTAGTCTTCAGTCTGTCCAAAGAACACAGAGAATTTGAGGGTTTTACTAAAAACAGGAATTGATGCAGATTTTTCAGGTCAGCCTGGGCTTCAAGAGTGTCAGCTCAATGGGTCGGCCAGCCAAGCCCCAGAGCGGGTCATCAAGGGGCTGGTAAACCTAGCCCCGGAAATGTCAGCTCTAATGGGCTGGCAAGCCAAGCCTTGAGCGTTGTGATTGGAGGAGGGGGGAGCTGGCAAGCCTAGCCCCCAGGGTGTTGGCATAACAGGCTGGCAAGCCAAGCCCTGAGAGTGTTGCTGGTTTGGTGGGTCGGCAAGCCTACCCCCCTGGGTGTCTCAGCTTCGGAGTGTCACCTTCTTCCGGCAGCTCTCCTGGTTCAGCCGGCTCTGTTGGCTGGCAAACCAGCTTCTGGGGTGCACGGCTCTTCGACTCCAATGATCTTCTGCAGCTCTTCAAGTTGCAGCTCTTCAGGGTAGAGGTTCTTGTCTCATGCCCAGGAAGAATGAGGGAAATGGACAGCCGGAAAGTGAGAAAGCAGGATTTATTGAGGATAGACAAGCTCCCGTGGTGGGAGGGGACCCAAAGGGGTTGCCCCTCTGCGGCCCAAACCCTGGTGCTTATGTAGCCCTAAGTCCAAGCCGATTGGCCGATTAGCTGTGAGCTGTTGTTGTTCTGATTGGTTGTTTTTCAATCCCTGCAGTGAGTACCTAAGCTCTAGCTTGAGAGGCTTGCAGGGAGCTTGTTTACCAATGCTGAGCCTGAGAGTCCTGCCGGGAGTTCACTACATTGTTACCAGAGGACCTGCCTGTCTGTCTGCCTAAACTTTTTCTAGCTATCTCCTTTCTCAGAAGGTTAGGTGCTGTTTTGAAAGAATGTTAGGCCAGGCATGGTGGCTCAACCCTGTAATCCCAGCACTTTGGGAGGGCGAGGCGAGAGAATTGCTTGAGTCCAGGGGGATTTGAGACCAGCCTGGGCAACTTGGTGAGACTTTGTCTCAACAATAAATCAAAAAATTAACCAGGTATGATGGCTTGTGCCTGTGGTTCCAGCTACTTGGAAGGCTGAGGTGGAAGGATCACCTGAGCTCAGCAGGTTGAGCTGCAGTGGCAGTGACTGTGCCACTGCACTCCAGTCTGGGTGACAGAGTAAGACTCTGACTCAAAAAAAAAAAAAAAGAAAGAAAGAAAGAAAGCTCTCTGGCTTGGCAACACTCTTGGGGACCAGCAGGCTCTGGTGCATGATGTGGGTGCTGTGCTGGTCCTGGCTTCCTGGCAGTGTGTTTTGGCAGCTGCCAGGTCAAACTGGTCATAAGGGCATATGGCAGGTTTCACGGCAGCTGCCTGTGAGATGACCCTTGGCAGGTGCTTCATGCCCAAGGGCTTCTGCTTCCTCTCAGCTCTAATTCCTTGGGCATGACAAGATTACCCCAATTCACATCATTAGTTTTACATTTCCTCCTTCTGATCAAGGTCTTTTCTGAATGCATCACCCCTCGCCCATCCTGAGGTTAGGCTCAGCCGTCTCTTGGTGGTGGTGGGACCTGCCCTGGTGGTCTCCAATCCTCATCATGGAGAAAGCAAGGCAGTCAGTATCAGAGGACTGGGTCACATTTGAATGACAAAGAGGCCAGAAGGAAAAAAACCAAAACCAAAACCTCCCTTAGGGCAGGTTTTCTTGGAGTTTAGAACTAAAGTCTATCTTATTAGTCACATTCTTTGATGCCTTCCAGAAGCCCAACTCAAAAATCCCAATGTCAATTTTAGGTTAAAAAGACTTAAATTAGGGTTTAATTTTGGGGATGTGTCAAATTGTTAAAAGGCTTAAAACATTTTATTAAAATGGAATCACATGTTGTGAAACAATACTTTTATTTGAGTATCAAAAGAAAATACAGAAAGTCACATCACTGAGAGATTTAAAACAAAATACTTAGGCCCATATTAGGAATGACTTAGTGTTCGAAAATAGTAAAAACCCCGATAAAGACAGCAAAAAACACGAGAAACTATCTTAAAACTCAAAATCTCTGTTTCTTAGGCTGATTACTTAAAAGGTAAGTAAAAGTCTACAGAATGGCTGCTTTTCCTTATGCGATGCCTGTTTGAATAACTTAGGAGCTAAAAAAGTCTGTGAATTAAATTAGACACCTCAAGAGTCTGTATCCAACTATGTATGAGTAGATACTGTATTATAGAGCAATAATGTAAACAGCAACAACAAAACTCGGTAACTTGAGCAGGGGACTGCATGGCTTTTGGAAAAGTAAGATCATGTGAAGTTGTCTGGTTGCGTAGGACGACTTAGACACACCAAGAAAGCCAAGAAGTGCGGAGTCAAGGTCCACTGGAGTAAAAGTTGTTCCGCTAGGCCTAGAAGACAAACATTCTCATAGGCCACAATAATTGAGTCAGAACTAGAAAAAAGGTACAGAAACTGAAAAAAAGAAAGTTGATGGAGAGAGTTATCACTTTCATTATGCAAAAAGACGCAACTTTTAAGGAGAAAAGGAGAGCAGAAGGCAATGATACATGACCTGCAAATCACACACCATGAATTGCATATGAAGCCACACTGGGGAGATGTGAATCTGAAAATCTTCAAAAGGAAAACCTTTCCTTGACAAAAAGTTATAATTCTAAATGAAGGAGACAGCACTTCCTACTTGAAATTAGGTATAAGCTGTAAAGAAAACATTATAGTTCAGGAGGTGGTTGAAAAACTAAATAAATAGATTTCAGAATTAAAATAAAAACCTCTTGCAATTCTTCCCACCCCCCACAGGAGCAGCTCTTCTACAAAAACCTTGCTGTTTCAAACATAAGGACCAGACTTTGGTTCTTTATCAGTGAACTCCTGACACCAATGCTTAATTCTTGGGAAAACATAAGCCACTCTCCTCCAACCCTAGCCAATTTACTTAGACACAAACTTCCTTTATAAGACCTTTCCTTCATAAGCCCTCCATGACTTGTTTAGACCTCTCAGTTTTTGTCCTTTATTTCTCCCTTATTTATATGGAAACAACCATCTGTTTTACCTTAGAGTAAAATTTTACTCCCCCCCATCACTGAGACTACTAAAAATTCTTATAAAATCTTTTGCATGTAAAATTATTTTGTATGCATAATTATGCATATTAATTAGAAGTTCTAATATTTTGTAACTTTAATTTTTAGTAAAAATTCAGGAAAAAATTTTGAACTGTTGTGTATTAACATTTCAAGGATATACACTTTATAGTCTTTAAAACAAATTTCTAGAGAACAGCTTTTAATGTGGAATAGGACATTTTATTAATAGACCTAAAAATCTTTCTATAAAATTTAAAAAGCCAAAAGTAAATAAACTTTAATCTATGTTTAGCAATTAGTGTTTCAGTATTTTACCTTATTTAGAAATAACTCAAATATTTTATGAATATCTGTGATTCAATTAAGCATACCATAACTTTAAGATTTCAAGTTACATGAAAATCTCATTTATAAAAAGGTATCCTATTTACATTCACCTAATTTATTTTTAGCAGTTATACCTAGATTATTTATCAAAACTGAGATATCAGAGAGAGTTATTATTCAAGTTATCTTTCTGTTAACCATTTTTTACATAATGTGAATGCCAGGTGTTTTTCTAAGTAAAAACCTTGAAGTTAAATATATGAGTATTTTGCTGATAACTAGAATATACATTAAAAAAATTAAACCAACATTATTCAACTAGTTTTATTCATCAAATAGTCATATCAGCATAGATAATTTTGCTTTTAAACTGGATTTATAGTTTTATGACCCTAAAACATATGTCAGAGATGATATTTCAACTGACCAATAAACTCAGGCAAAAATATATGCTGATAATTCTGAAAACATCTCCATTTTTGCTTTATGAACAAATTTAAAATCAGCTTTTTTAGCAAAGGTTTACTTAAGCCATGAGAGCTAAATGGTATTTGGGTTAATTATTATATTCCTAATAAATTACTTGAGTAAATGCTTATATTACCCTTAAGCCAATAGAGTTCTTTTATATATTATAGTTGAAAATGTCACATACATATAACATATCAACATTTAAAAACACAAAAACATAATATGGATACAAGAGACATTACAGCTTTTATTGAAAAATTTAGTGACAAGGAAAACATAATAATATAAATTCACTGGTTGATAAGAAAATAGTTGAATTCAAAGTATATTTCTGACAAAATGGAAAAAGGTTAGCTTTAAATTTTTTTATTTGCCATGATAGACTGTGTTCTAGTGGGCTGTGAATGAAGTTTTTGGTAAAGCATTTTGAGTCAGTTACCAGTATACTGGATTGGACAAATAATTGACTGTGAACATGTGACTGAATTATGTGAAGAGACCTGAAAGATAAGAGTTATTCCAACAGTGTCTGTATAGTATTCTCTTGGCCTCGACTCTTTGCCAGTGAAGATAGGGTATTTTTCCTTTCTTCTATTGCAGGTAGGGTGTTTTTTACATGAGATTTTCATCTTTTGAGTTAGGAAACAGCAGTGAAGGTCAAAATGGTCTTTTTTTCCCCTTAGCCTGCTGTCTTTCTAGTATTTTTACTTAAATAGTCAGTATGCTAGAATATCTGAAGAGTTTTGAGGGGGGAATAAAATTTATCTTAGAGAAGTATAAAGAAGAGGAAGTGTAGGAATGGAGGGGAAATCTTCAGAGAAGAATGTTCCAGCTAGCTTGAGACATATTTTGCATGGGGAAATCTTTGGGTCCTCAGTGCATTTTGGAGCCTTGAGATATGTACTACTTGGAATGTATGTTTCATAGCCACAGTCTTTTAGTTTAGTTCTAAGAAGAACAAGCTATTTGAATAATCCCCATAATGTTTGAACATTCTGGAGTTCTAGAGGGTACCTGGCATGTCTTTGAACTTTGAGAGCCCATATTGTAAATAAACGTATCTAGGTAATTTGGTTTAATGCCAAGCTGAATGTACAAAAGCTGAAATAAAATCCAAGCGGGCAAATGAACCTAAAAATAAAGTCCACTCTCCTCAGAAGGGATCACAAGCTTTCTTTAGCAGGAGGGAAAAGCATCCCTCATAAACAGGAGGCCTCATCTCCAGGAGGGAGAAAAACACCTCTTTAATGAATCCCAAATAAAGTCAAATAACTCAATCAACATAAAAATCCAAGAAAGACTCATGGGTTGGGGGAAGGTGACCCATGAAAGCAGAGGGCTTAAGGGGTACCACATGTTGTGGTCCCAGGGGCTGTTGGTCTCACAGGGTGAGGCTGCTTTGGATCCCACTTCTGACACCGTGTATGTCAAAGTTGAATAAAAATGTAGAGTCAAATCTCTGAATAAAAATGTATTATTAAAGAAAATAAGCTGAGCACGGTGGCTCACACCTGTAATCCAGCACTTCTGGAGGCAGAAGCAAGAGGATTGTCTGAGCACACAGGTTTGAGACTAGCCTGGGCAACACAGTGAGACCTTGTCTCTACAATAAATAAAAAAATTAGGGTGTGGTGGTGCACACCTGTAGTTCCAGCTACTTGGAAAGCTGAGGTGGAAGGATCGCCTGAGCCCAGCAGGTCAATGCTGCTGTGGCTGTGAGTGTGTTGCTGCACTCCAGCCTAAGCAGCAGAGTGAAACTTGGACTCAAAAAGAAAAAGAAAAGAAACCAGAATTGGAATTCAGGACATATGAGGGGAACTCCCCCCCAAATGACTGAAATTACATTTTGGAGGGCAGGCCCTTATAGCCCAGGCTTCCCCCACTAAGTAAGTGTTCTGACATCAGTGTACCAGCTAGTGTTGTTAGGAGAGGCTGGGTTTGGCTTCAGTGAAATTTTTTTTAATTTTTGAGATTCAATGCATTTGCCCATTTTATGATGAGTGATTTACGAGCACACCTGCCATACCTTGCTGAGTATTCAGCAGTTTCTGACCAAAAAAAATGGCATGACCTCCTTATTCATCTGATCTTGCCCTGAGCGACTTATTTTTGTTTCCCCAGATGAAAAAGTCCTCAAAGGGAAGCATTTTGCTGATGTGGAAGAGGTGAAACAAACAACAGCAGAAACACTAAAAGGCATCAATACTGATGTATTCAAAAACTGTTTTGAGTAGTGGGAAAAGCATCTTGATAGGTGTATTGCATCAAAGAGAGAGTACTTTGGAGGCGACTAAAGTTTGAACATGTAAGAATAAATACACCAATTCCAGCCTTTTGGGAGGTTCCCCCCTCATACATTTTGGTTTGCCCAAAATACGAGAAGTTTGGGGGTTTTATTAGAAATATATTGTTTTAAAAAACAAGTCTGTCACTAGTGAAGTTTTTAGGAGCTGGTGAGCTCCAGTTGGTGTGTGATGGCGGCGGGCAGCCCTGGTCTTGTTGTCATGGCTGTATGTTTCAGCCACCGCCAGGTCAAACTGCCATAAGGTCACAGCAGGTTATTGGGCAGCTACTCGTGAGATGACCCCGGAGCAAGGGCTTTGCACCCTGGTGCTTCCCCTCGGCGTCTCTTAACTCCAGTTGTGTACAATGAGACAACGCCAATTTGTACCATGAATCTTCACAGCAGGCGTCCGAGAGGGGCCACATATGATGCCATGGTTAAAGAACTCGGAACAATGGTCTCTCCCCCGCCAGGTACACTATTCCAGCTGACCATGGGGCTCAGAATTCCAGCGTGATAAGATTCATTCCTGCTTCTTTGAGTGATTTCCAGCTTGCATGCATTCTTCATGATAATTATTGTGGATGGGCCCTCTCTGCACTAGGGAAGGAGCTGGGAGCTGCCCGCCAAGTGCAGCCACATCTGAAAGTGTCCATGACGCTTCTTTCAGGCTGTAATGGGTCCATTTTCCCTCTTCACCCTGGTGAAAGCTACAACCTTCTGCTTGAACTGCCCTCCATCCTTCATTTTGTCGATGAACATTTAATAAAGGCAGGAGGATTCAGCCACAGAACCCAGTCTTGTGGAGTTGCCTCTTGCCCTAACATGTTCAACCTAACATGTTGGTTCATTTTTGGCTCCTTCCTCTTCTCGCGCCACATGTCTGAATCTCTAGCAGATCCCTGGCCTGTGTCAGTGTGTCCTGAGTCCTGCCACGTGCCCCTACTTCACTGCCAGGCCTGCTCAGACGCCGCCAATCTCTGGCTGGGACAGTGCATTGGCCTTCCCCAGGTGGAGTCTCGGCCAGGTGGCCTCGAGCCCCTCCCTGACCCTGGCAGACTGGCTGGTGCTTGCCGAGCCCACATCTCTTCTCTTAGGCTCACTGTTGAGCTCTATGTCTGAGTTGAAGCTTGCCTTGCAGGTAAGTGTGGCCACAACAAGGAATTGGAGATGGGTGTGTTGCAAAAGTGACTTGTGCCACTCAGGGCCGACTTCTAAAGTCCCAGAGACACAGCCCTGCACTCTGCAGCTCGAGTCAGTTGAGCCCAGTGACATTGGGACCCTTGAAGATGGCAGAACCGTGAGACCCAGTGGCCCTGGCCCTGACACATGACTTGGAGGAGAGCCACGCGTCTGGAAACCCGGTTTTGGCTCATGCCATGCAGATACTCATGTACACAGATATCTGAGGAAACCCCCCTGAAATCACTGGGAAACAAATCATCTACCAAACACACCTGCAGCTCCATGACTGAGGAGTCACAGCTCTGTGACTTGCATCTAACCCATCCCACAGTCACACAGGTGCTGTGTTACAGGCACACAGGAAACCCTCACTGCTTTTCTCTCTCTGACTCAGATATCAACTTCCTGGCTCTAATGGATGTCATTAATAAAATAGACCTTTATCTCACTGCAAGTTTGAGATAGTTGAGTCTTAAGTCAGCAGCGGGTTTGTCTAAACTCCTGAGCTGAAATTTGCTTGAAAAATTTAATGATCATACAACCTGGTTATGGAAAAAAAACTAAGTTATTTTAACCTAAATGGACTAAAGCGGCCCTGGCCTTTAAAGTGGAGGAGCCAGCAGGGACAAGCAGGAGGGGTTTTCCTCATCCCTGAGGACCCTTTGGGTGAGGTGACAGGAAGTCTCTGATGGCTCGGTCCCTGGCTCTGGGGATGGCCCATGCTCCTCCCGGGGTGTGGAGTCCTGGACCCACCAGATCTTCGGGGCACCAGGAGGGGGCACCAGGAGGTATTGGAGTGTCAGGAGGTGTCTCGGGCCTTCATGGCCATCCATATATACTGTCACCCTGACTGGTTCCAGCACTCACAGTCACTCCATGTCCTTTGAGCTCCCCCTTGAAGATCTCCCTCCAGGACCCTGGAGTGTGGGTCACTCTCTGAGAGCCTGGGACATGGATGCGACTGTCTCGACAGCGCAACCCCAGCCCCTGAAGACAAGGTCCCGGCTCTGTGGGGCACCTCAGGTGTTCTGGAGACTCTGCTTCCAGTCCTCAGCAAGGACGCAGCCTGAGCACCTGAGCTACATCAGGCCAGCCCATCTGACCTGAGCCATGGACCATTGCTGGTCTCTGGATGGTGGCCCCCAAGGATGGTGAGCTGCCAAGGCATGCGTGCACCAAGACCTTCCCTGGGGTGGGGACGGGGAACGAATGGTCTGTGAACATGGTCAGCCATCAGAGAAGGAACCTAGTCAGAAATACGCAGTGGCATGCTGTGGAAACTCTGACTGTGTGTGGGAGGCTGGTGGGTGTGGGTGGAGGTAAGACTCTGGTTTGGTGAGGGATGGCTGGGATGGGGTAGTGTGGCGGGACGTGAGGGAGGAGGCAGGGCACACTCACCTCTCCATGAGGACCCTGAGGTCACCCTGGCTCCAGCCACAGACTGTGCAGAGAGAGCAGGGCAGAGATCGGCATTGGTCCAGCAGTTCACGTGGAGGGAGGAGGACACGCGGGGGGGAAGGGGCTTCTGAGAGTGGCCATGACTCAGCCCACGTGGACCACGCTGGGTCCAGTGTGGTGGTGCCATTGCCTGTGGGGCATCCAGGCAGCAGGGAGGATGACCCGTCTCCAGGTGGGGCTCCAGGGATAGAGGAAGGGAAAGAGCCTCACTCTCCTGTGACAGAAATGCAGTCCCCATACCCATACCTGACTGATGGCTCTGGGCTCACTGCTCTGTCCCCGGCTGTCCCATGTCCCCACATCCTGGCCCGGCTCGGGTCAGAGCAGCACCGGCTGTGCCTGGAGAGCTGAGCCTTGGCTTCCCCCAAGGCCCCACGTGGTCCTCCTGAGGCCAGCCATGTCGCTCCGAAGGGAGGTCCCCTCAGATCCGTGGGTTATGAGGCGCCCTGGACAAAACCCTCCTGGGCCAGTGGCTCTTCATCCTTGCAGGTCCTCTGTGTTCACAGCTGGCTGTTTCTTGGTCTACCGCCATTTATACTTTGCATGCTTGCTTGGAAGTGGTGGGCTCTATTTTCAAATTGGTTTCTTAACCACTGACAGTGAGGGCTGGTAAGACCCAAATGTTTGTATCAACGTAGATGCTAAAGCGGGTTCCGTGAGCTTTCTTGGTGCTGTTTCAACAACACTTAAGGTTGGGTTTGGCCGTGCTTTTCTTCCATGGTTTTTTGTCATTGCTTTCTTACGCTCTGAGCACGACGCCATCTCCAACAACCATTTGAGTACCTGCTAATTATATGGCTGCTGGCAGCAGTTCAATTGACTCATTCAATCTTAAGTTATTTTGTATTTCTAAACAGCTGGCACACTATTTTCTCTTAGTAAATGATTTATAGGAACGCTTGCATATGATACATGCCACGTTTCCTTCCTACAACCTGGACCCCAGTCCTGAAACAGTGTTCTTTGGGAAGACGGCACACATTTTAATCCTATTAATCCATGGTATAATAATGATAAAAGGCCTCATATTCATTTTTTCCCCAACCATTCTATATATTTTCCAGATGGTGGTAAGAGAATATATTAGCTCCCTGGAAGCAGAGCTTAGAGTCGGTGTGATTTTACTAGAGTCAGCAATAGGGAAACAACAAAAGATCGTTTCCCAAATACAGCTCCATTTGCCAGTCACCACAAAAAATTCATGTGAATAGTCCATGGTGCTTTATTTATCTGTCATCTTGTTGACTCACACTTGATCACGCCATTCTAGAAGGCTCTGGGATATTTGTCAGGTTATTTCTCAAAGCTCTGTCTGGTGATTTGTCTGTATTTTTGGGGGGGCAATTTATGATTCTTTCTTGGGAGGAAGATTCTCGGGCTGGAGTTACATCTGCAATATTTTATTTTTAAAAAACTAGAGGCAGTCTTGCAAAATGGCATTCAACAGAGGCGGTGGTGTGGGGTGCAGGCTGTGCATTGTGTTTACTCTCATTGTATTCCTATTTGGGTGTTATTTCGAGGGGGTCCTGCTTCTTCTGTGAGCAGGGCATTTTCCACCATGTTGGTCACCAATAGATAAACGTGGTGCTCACTACACCCCCACATTAGGGTGCGCTAGGATGCAGTAAACACAAATAAAGTGACAGACACCAGAGATGCCACAAGACACGACACATTCGGGAGAGGCTGCGTCATGCTTAGTGAACAGAGCTTCTCAGCTGTTTCCAAAGGTCCAAGAGTCTCCTCCTCAGGGCCAGAATTTCCTCCTTTCTTGTCACTTGGAGAATAGGAAGCGGAGGTTTCATGAGCCTGGTGGGAGGGGTCGCTTGTTCAAGGAACCAGCAGCAGGGGCAGTTGCTGGAGAGGACACAGCCACGGCCTATGCCTACTCGGCTCCCATGTGCCCTGTGGAGAGTGGATGCCCAGGAGCCCACCTACATTAGGACCCTTCTTAACCTGAGCCTCAATTTCCCCCTCTATCACATGGGAGCAGTAAGGCCCATCTGGTAGAGTTCTTGTGAGGATAAAACCAGACAAGGAAAGACTCCTGCAGAGGTCTTAAAGCAGGTGACACCTGTGGACGGCAGCTTTATGGAGACTTGGCTGGAGGAGAGACCAGAGTGCAAGTGGGAGCTTCCCAGTCACGTCCGCTCCAAACCCAAAGGCAGGGACAGGGCACCATGGAACATGCCGCTCCCAGGGGCCACGCTGGCACAGTGTCCTGGCACATCACCACCCCGACCCGGGGAGAGTAGAAGCCTCTTCTCAGTGCTGTGGGAGCCAAGAGCTGCTGCCCGCTGGTCATCTCGCTGCCTCTGAATATTCCCACATGTGTGTGTTGAGCAGGCAGTGTTTCCCCGAGGTTCCATAAGGAAAAGAAGGATCAACAGACCCCAAGAACCATGGGCAGCAAGGCCAGGAGTGGGTATCGGAGCTGAGCCCTGCTGCTGTGTTTCTTGGGTCTGCTGTGGTGTCTTGGGGAGGAGGCTTGTGCATCAGAGGGACCGGGTGGGCCCCCATGGGGGTGGAACACCAGCTTGCAGGTGCCCCCTCTGGGGCCTGGGACGCCCGAGAGAAGAAGCCTTTCTAGGTCAGGTGCCAGGACATAGAGCCGGGACTGTTTCGAAGCAAACCTCAGCTGCCAGTGGCTGGATCAGCTTCTGCACTGTGGTACTTTCTGGCATGAAACGAAGTGAGGAAGTAGAGTCTGGAGCTGGTGCCAGTGTGTCCCTGTGGCCCCTGTGCACCTGCCCGCAGCTGACTTCTGCTTGCCAGGAGCCTGGCTATTCCCAGCTCAGCCGGCCTTTCCGTCCCTTTCCCAGGTGTGACCTCCTCCTTCTGTGGCCCCAAGGCTCTGTTTTTGTTGTATTGGCCATAGTGACACAAAGGGGAATACTGAAGTTCGGCTTATAGTTTTTTCTTTGAATTACAGATATCTAAGAACAGATGTGTCTGCATCCATTTTTATTATGTTACTCTTCAAAGTGCAAATAATCCTGAAACAAACTCAACTTCAACTACTTATCTTCTAAGGGCTTCGAGCTGAGGGGTCTTGGTCTCATGGTCTGGCCAGGACATGTGCTCCCGAAGCTGATTCCAGCGGTCACTGTGCAGCCGCAGGTGTGGAAGGAGGCTCCTTGGTGTCTGACACCTCAGCTCCTCCCAACAGGGACGCACACAGGACCCGCAGCTTTCTACAGTGGCCAGCGAGTGCCCCACACCACCTTCCATCTTCACATGATCTAACAATGTCTTGTGGCTTTAGACACCATGTGCCTGCTGGAGGGCCACGTCCCAGAGTCTCCCCCTCATGACCAGAATCTCCTCTTCATTTCCCAGGGTCTCTCCATCACATCTAGCACACATGCAGACAGTGCCCCCAAGTCGTGCTGTGGAATTTGTCACCAGTGCTTCAAAGTAACAAGCCCTGGTGCAAGTTGTGCTTCCAAACACCCTTGACATGCACACAGCTAGTTTACCCCAGTTACCCCGGTTCGGGAGGTTACACTTCTGCTCTTGTGGCTCCAGCCAGATGCAGGTGTCATCCAGGACACTCCCACTACCCTACACCCATCAGGTGCTGCTTGTGTAGTAGTTTTCTCCACCTGCTTGTGCCCATCGACATCTGTCCTGTGCTGATGCCACGGCCATCCCAACGCGCTGCTCCTGAACATTCTTTGCGTTCTGCTTCTGCCCTTGTCTTCTGTCCCCATTTTCTACAAGGCATCATGGAGCTGCACCCACACATGGGAGGCAGGACACATCTACATTTCGCCCAAAGGTGACAACATCAGCTGAATCCCCACACCCTTTGCCACACACACCTCAGCAGTTGGAAGGAAGGTGACACAAACCACCATGACAACTCGAGGCAGGTCTCCGAGGGCATCAGCAACATGGCAGGTGGCACTGAGGGGCCAGAACCCCAGAGATGAGAGCAGGGCTCAGGGGAGCCCCACTTTTGATTTTGTTTTTTTCCCTTAGGAGATTCATAAACTGAAACACAGGGACAAGAAGTCAGGTGGAAAGGGGGGCAGGGTTTTCTGGTGCCCTGGCTGTTTTGGGAGGACCCAAGTTAAAGTTTAAGTATAAAAGGGGTTAGGACATGAGCAGGAAAAGATAAATGCAGAGTTGATTCTCCCAATTCTGGATGTACTTCCCCCACAGCATTTTGAGTCCTAGTTTGTGCACGAGAGACTTCCAGAAATCAACGCACAACAGGAGCTGGAAGGCTAAAAGGATCCGCTGTTTTGTGGAGTAGGAAGACGGAGATTAGCATTCAGGGCCTGTCCCAGGGTTACAGCCGAGATTCCAGAAGAGCTATGCCAGGAACAAATGCAGTGTCCTAGCAATAAGGGTCCATTGGAAAAGAATCACTCCTAGCAAAACTTAAAGCTGGATCAAGATGATGTGCCAGTATTCTATTTGCAAGAAGAAAATTAAATCTTTTATAGACAAAAATAACAAACGCCAGAACTGCTTCCGGTGACAGGAGATGGGGGGAGGCACCCATGTTGAGTGAGGGGGTCTATCTGGTTGATTGGATGGAATGTTCTGGTGGTTTCAGGCCCTTGCCTGGGGGCCGGTCACCTGAGGAAGGAACTCAGATCAGGCAAATGTAAGTTTTGAGACTGGGAGGGCCAATTTCTATGCTTATTAGAAGGAAACTCATTAATATCAGTTCTCTGGGGGAAACTGGCCAGTGTACTAATGTAACCCTCCTTCCACAGGAGCACTGAGTGTCAGGGTGCCTCGCAGTCAGACAGGAAGAACCTCACTGACTAACAGGCAGCAGGCAACACAAATACCAGATACACTTTTATAGCGCATTGACTTCTACTCTTGATTTTCTGATTTCTTTTTTTGCAGTTTGTTTTGTTGTTTCTTTTTAAGCTTATTGATATGGATGTGTAGGTAATTATTTTTCAACTTTTATCACCTGGTATGCAGTATATAAATTTCTCTCTTGCCACTGTTTAGCTACAACCAACAAGTCTTGATTATTTTTTCAACAACTTCATTTGGGTAAAAATAATGTACACGAAACTGCACCCCTTGTGATAAAAAACACTTAGCAAAGTAACAATGGAAGGAAACCACCGTTAAGGTCTCTGGCCCATTCTTGTATCAGGTGACTAATTTGCACAACTGGACAAATACTATATGGTTTCACTTGCGTGAGGTCCCTGAAGAAGACCAAGGCCTGGAGACGGAGAGCAGAGGGGGCACTGGGGCCCGGGAGAGGAGGGGAGCTGGCAAGTAATGGAACAGGATGAACAGAGCACTGGAGATGGGCAGGTGAGGGGTGCAGTGTGGCTGCCTCACCCCACTGCACCATGCCCTTGACGTGGTCAAGACGTATTGTATGTGCATTTTGCCAAAACACAAATGGAAAAGCAATACAAGAATGGGGTCCTGATCATGCCACAGCATGGATAAGACACAGAACTACATGTGAAGTGGAAGAAGACAGGCCAACAAGGAGCACTGACTACTTCACTGCAGTTATATGAATGTATTGTGTAGACAAGTCCACAGTACAGACCACAGAGGAGTGCCTGCCGGACTGGGAAGCAGGGAGCCAGTACTCAGCGAGTACAGGGCTCCCTGTAGGCGTTGGAATGTTCTGGAACTTAACAGTGGCAGTGGCTGCACAATGCTGTGACCTAAGTGGCACTTAATTGTACACTACGATGGTTATAATGGTGAATTTCTTGTCATGGGTATTTAACTACAATCTTTAAAAATAAAAATAATTTTAAAAGAATAGAAGAGTAAAAGCAAAAATGCGACATTGACACCTACATGTAGAGGTGACTTATTGAAAGCCATTTCCCCAGCTGGGAGGAGAACCCACACCCTGCCCAGTCTCTGAATGAATCCCAGCTCCTTGCAAAAGCCAGAGCCCCGAAAGCAAGGGCCCTGTGAGCTTGAATAGTCAGTGATGTGAGAGGTTAGAAGCTCTGGTCTGTCAAGTTAGATCAAAACACTCACTTTAGGGACCAAGTAATGACCCATGTTGTCTGCCTGTCTCTCCTAGCAAGTTTCTCCTGTATTAAATTACCTCAGATATATAGACCTGAACCTAAATGCATTTACCAGACAATATTTGGAGACATAAAAATAAATACTCCAACAAAATGTCATAAAACATAAAATTGGCTGGATGAAAATATAGGTTTTTAAGTTCTTTACTACTCATTACTTAAATTTGGTTCAAAAATTTCTCAGAAAATAAATTCTAATTTTGAAGTTTTTCTCTTGCAAAACCATATTTAGTAGAATTTTCCTTCTCACCTGACTTAATCCATCACAGCTTAACATCAGTTTGCTGTCATCTGGCAAAGCAATTACAAAGAACCATTTCTCAAACAACCTTATGAGAAGTTAATGTACCCCTCAAAGCAAAACCATATTAATAAGAAGTAAGTCAAAACCTGAATTGACCTGTCTTGCCGTACGCTCTTGAACTCCCAGCGTAACATCACAGACTTCCAGTGGGATGGGCTTGACCACTGTGTTCGGAGCCCTCGCAGGAGAGAAATAGACTTTCAATGGCCAAAGAAAAAATTAAAGAAAACAAGCCCAACATGTTGAAATAAAGACTTTAAGGACAGTTTTAGCAATTCCACCAAGTCTTATTATGCTTGGAAAGTAATGGACATGATAAATATCCCATTTCAAGCCAAGCCCTGGCTCCTTGAAGCGCCCAGAAGTGACAATCACGCCTCGTTTCAGTTTCAGCTCTTTAACCGCTTTCAGTTGTCCTTCTAGCTCTCAGTGGGGAGAAACAATACTTTAAAATTTTTCCCTAACTCTTACTTCTACTGAAAACATGTAACATTTGGGAAAAGATAATGAAATGCAGAGAAATGGGTATGATTATAATAAAGTTGAAGAGACATTTTACTCAAAATATTAATACAGAAATACCACATGCTTCTGTTTTTACATTGCTAAATTATGAGCCTCATGCCCTTTATATCACATTGATCTAAGAGATTCGTGTACGCAGGAGAGTAAGTGTGGTGCCCCAGATGAAGCAGCAGCGCCTCTCGTTCTCTGCAGTTTGCACAGTCCAAGGAAGCAAAATATTTTCCACCTTATAAAATCTTTAAAACCACCAGGGGAGAGGCGCTGCCTTCCCAGCGCTGGCGCAGAGGGACTTCAGCTGACCACATGGAAAAGGCACAGGGAGCGATCTTTCTGGGCCGGGATTCAGCAAGAGCTCAGGTCTCACTTCCAGCACCAGAAGCCTCCGGAGGTGCCGGTCACGCCATGCACTGCCAAGGGCTTGAGGCTGAATGAGGATGAGGGCGAAGAGAAGTATTCTGTGCACATAAAACCCGTTCGCACTGGGGATGAAGCCTGTCCCCATTTTCCCCCAAGAAATAGCACTAACATGACTTAGAAAAACAACGGAAACAGCGTTTGCCTGCAGGCAAAATTTGTTTGGATAAGAATCTTCAAAAGACAAGAGATATTCCCCAATTTGATTTCAGTTTTGTTAAAAATATCTGTCCATCCATTCACTCAACATTCATGCATTTGTTAACGGTCAGCAAACGCTACTCGCAGCCTACTTGCCAGCTTTGGACCAGTCAGTGCGTTGTAACAGGCTAGCAGCTCGTGCCTCAGAGCTGAGCTCAGCAGGTCTGCCCTTGACCTACGTGTACAGTGGGATATTCATGGAGACCTCGACCTGGATGTGTCATTTCCTGCGCCATCAGGCAGAACATGCAGGGTTTGACCACTTGTCCATTGCAGCCAGCCTGCTGCTGCTGTGTGTGGCTGCATTGAAGGGGGAACATGAAAAGGCTCAGATTCAGAATCACTGCTGTTTCACTTATTGTTTATCTCTCTGCTTCATGATATTATTGTAATTTTAATGTATTCGTAACAATGGACGTATCTATTCTGGCTAAATAAAAATTCTAAACATAATTGCCTTATGTTCCAGGTGAAGTGGGGACCAAAGTGAGGCCCAAACTTTACCTGTACAATGACCATTTGTATACCTAAGCCTGAATTGTACCCTACATCTTTACAATTAAAATTAAAGTTAAAAATTGCCTTATGTATTACATTTAGCAAAATGTCTGGG
>CAUYQG010118731.1:0-12750 GCA_963574415.1 Tarsius wallacei | reverse complement strand
GGGCAACTTGGCAAGATCTCGTCTCTACAATATATCAAAAAATTAGCTGGGTGTGTTAGCGCGTGCCTGTGGTTCCAATTACTTGGAAGGCTGAGGCGGAAGGATCGCCGGAGCCCAGCAGGTCGACGCTGGGGTGGCCATGAGCTTGCCACTGCACTCCAGCCTGAGTGACAGAGTGAAACTTCGACTCAAAAAAAATAATGTCATTCTCTAATATTGACAGAGAAACAGGGTCAATCAACCAATCACTCCACTCCTCTTTTTCTTTGTTTCTTTTTTATTTTTATTTTCTGAGACAGGGTCTCACTTTGTTGCCCCGGCTGAAGTGCAGTAGTAAACTCCTGGATCCTCTGGCCACAGCCTCATGAGGGACTGTCACTCCTGGCTAATTTTGTATTGTTTATTTTTTGTAGAGACAGAGTCTTGCTAGGTGGCCCTGGCTGGTCTTGAATTCTTGGCCTCAAGTGGTTCTCCTACCTTGACCTCTCAAAGTGCTGGGGTTACAGGCGTGAAACACTGTGCCTGGCCTCCGTTCATCCGTTTTTGTGAGTATCCCAAGAACATGGTGAGAAGTCATTCAGTTATTGGTTCAGAAAGTATACAGACAATGACATTTATTTCTTAAACTTATATGAATTTCTGAGTTCATATTTCAAAAAAGTCAGGCTATTCATTCTTGTGTAAGTTATTATTAGGGTAAACTTTAAGACATTTATACTTCTGGATTAAAAAATATTTTTTTAAAAGTTTATACAAGTAACAAGAAGATTAAGATAATCATATACAGAGTTTAGTTCTCTAAATGGTAAAATTTAAGAAACTGTTATACAGTCAGATTTCATAATTGTGTTAATACTCAACGAGACATGCCAGATGAATTATTATTGTGCTGAACAGGTTAACTTACAACAGAACCTGTGTAACCTAATGATGCTGGTGAGTTTTGACCATTCGGTTTCCGTTTATAAAGCATATCAATCAAGCCCTTTGGGATGACTTGGTTAAGATTGGTGAAAGACCATTTCAGTCATTCACAGCGGGGGAAGGAATTGTGTTCTATTCTTACTCTTCACAGATCATCACAGAGAAGAAAGCTTTGGATAAAATGACAAGAGTGCAACCCAATGGTCTACTCTGGGCCACGCCTGCAGGGAGGTGTTCACAAGTATCGGTTGTTTATTAACTCTCAGTGTCAACAGGTGGCCGGAGAAGACGCTGCTTCTCATAGTGTCAAAGCAGGGCAAGGAGTGTATGTGAAGGGCCTCCCATAAGCCCAGCATGTCAAAGATGAGAAGCGCATTCATTCATTCACCTATTCATGCATCAAATACATCCTGGGCATCCATGTGTGAAAGACATTTTGCGGGAAGCCAGAATTGCTAAGAATGTTAGCCAGTAGAGAAAGCTTACTTGTGCTAGTGTCTGTGCAAATAAGTTGAAAGCCTTCAAAAAGAAAAGTGGCCCATTTCTTTCTTAAGAAAGGTCAGGAGAAAAGCTTTGTTTACCAATCACAATGGCATGTTAGTAAGGTTCTAAGCTTTGTTTTTTTTTGCTACTCTGTGACTCTTTTAGTATTGCTTTATCAGTTAGATTGCTTAAGAGATAGATAACAGAATTCATGTTATCTCAAGAGCAACTGTCATGCTGGTGATTAGGAGAGGCTTTCCTGTGGGAAAACTGTTTCCTACTGTCCTCACTCCCAATAGCTAGTCACATTAATTTAGGATGAGTTGAGTAAATGTTTAATTTGGGCATAAATATAACTCCTAGGAATGCATAGGAAAGCCTTATGACAAGAGAGAAAATGTGTATGATTCACTGCATTTCTTCCATGGTCATGAAACTAAGATATATTTGTGCATAAAGAATATTTAAATGAAAACACGAAATAATCTGGGCCCTTCGTTTCTGTTTGTATATAGGTACGCTGCCTGTTGTTTATCTGAGAAGCAAAACAACCTGGATAGTCAGGCTTAAAACATGACTCTGATGACTCATAACCCCTGTTTGAATTCAAGTCCTCTTGCCTAACGATTGCCTCATTGGAATTGTGTGAATCACCCATCACCTTGTCTTCTGCGTGTTGTCTAACTAGCAGGAGGCCTCCTGGTTTCTCCTGAGAAATGGCTTCCTCTTTGCTGTGGTCAACATTACCATGACACTTCAATGGACTGATCACATTCCAGAGCAGTGAATGGTGTCCTGAGCCAGAAGGCTGATGGGGATGGCACGATTCCATCCTATCCCTTACATATTAGATGAGCATCTACTCGGCGTAATGCTCAGCATCACGGTCTCTGGATTTTAAAACTTTACAACCTAGCAAGGAGCCGAAGATGTAAGGGTATGACAGGATAAAACGGCTCAGTCTTGGAACTTTCAACGTCAATCAAGGCCCTTCTTGAAGTTGAGGCTTGAAGACTGACCTAAGTCAAAATACTCTCCCATTTGGAGACAGGAAATTCTAAGATCGTCCCCAGGGCTTCTGTCTTTTTTTTTTAACGTCCAATTAGATGTGCAAGGCAGGAAATACATGAGGCTATCATCAAGAACTACTGTGGAGTTTCTAAGCTCTAAGACCCAGTCTACACCCATCAACATTTCCACAGTCCCCAGCATTTTCCTTTGTAAGGAAGGCTGGGCATGCCATCAGATAGATCCCACTAAACCGTTACATGAGGAAAAAGGCAAAGGCTTCATTTTCTCAGCCAGTGTCCTCCCCTCTGCACTTGAAGCATATTATTTGCTACTGGAGCATCATATTTGAGTGCAAGGGGAGATGAAGGAAAGAGAGAAAGACAAGAGAAGGAGTATCTCCAGTGGTTCAGAAAGAGGTGGAAGGTTTACCTTGTTGACGGCCTTGTTGACCTGTGAGATGCAGATGCTGCTTGTGTGCATGAAAAGCTGAGTCACGTTGCAAAGGGGCAGATAAGGCAAGACAGTTTTTCTATCGCCTTTCTTTTCTGTTAACCCCAGATGTATGCCAGAGACGCTCCAGGCAGGTGAAAAGTCCCTTGGGATTGTACTTGATTAGGGAAGACATAATGAATTTATAGAAGAATTCTGGCTGGATTGAAAAAGAAAGTCAGCTGAAGCAGAGGCCACCTAAGCCACTTAAACAGGACGTTTGAGGAATGATTGTGGGACCTCACCAGTTACAGAATTATTATAAGCTGTATGCCACTCTGTCTCTTTTCTCGACTCTTGTAAGTTTCTGTGGCACCAGGAGACTTTTTTTTTGAGTCAGAGTCTCACTCTGCCCAGGCTGGAGTGCAGTGGCACGCTCACGGCTACTGCAACCTTGACCTCCTGGGCTCAGGTATCCTCCTGCCTCAGTCTCCCGAGTAGCTGGGACTACAGGTGCACACCACTGTGTTGGCTAAACTTTTGATTTATTAAAGTGTTGGGATTACAGGTGTGAACCACGGTGCTCAGTCCAAGACTTTATTTTTATTTTAGTATATATATATCTGTTAGAGTTACTAATATAACTTTTAAAATCACAAGAGAACATTAAAAAAATCAGATGTGTTTGAATAGACAAAATAAAAACACATTTGTTTAGGAATTAGAGGTAGGTGGTGTGTGGGAGGGAGTTGTGTGTTTGTGGGGGGTGTGTGTGTGTGTGTGTGTGTGTACTCACTTGCTCATCTGTGAGATTTGTGATTCATTTTTGAGGAGGAGAGAGTCCTAATAGCATTATGAAATAGCTCTGCTAGATACTTATTTTCCTAGAGTGTTCTTAGGAGAATATTCTGAGAATAATCCAGTCTGCTTCCTGAAGCACATACAAGCAGAACAGAAAAGACGCACATGGTATCGTCCCTGCTGAGAAAAGATCACATCTATTTTTCACTGGAGTTTCTGGGAAAGCTGAAAACCTCACTCCTACATCCCAAGTTTTACCCACAATTAAATACAGAAACTTTGCAAAGGAATTTGAAGTCTAAAAATGAACTATACTGTGTTCTTTGCTGTACTTCCTCACTCCACCCCCATATAAATAAAACCGGTAGCCGGGCTCGGTGGCTCAGCTTGTAATCCCGTGCCTTGGGAGGCTGAGGTGAGCGGATTGCCTGAGCCCGCGGGTTCGAGACCCGCCTGGGCAGGCGAAACCTCATCTCTACAATAAATCAAAAAAATTAGCCGGGCGTGGTAGCGCGCGCCTTTAATTCTGGCTACTCGGAAGGCTGAGGCGGAAGGATCGCCGGAGCCCAGCAGGTCGAGGCTGCGGTGGCCGGGAGCGGCCACTGCACTCCAGTCTGGGCAATCGAGTGGGACTTCAACTCAAAAAAAAAAAAAAAAAGAATCTCCAGAACAACTCCGTGCCTTGGGAGGCTGAGGTGAGTGGATTGCCTGAGCCTGAGGGTTCGAGACCCACCTGGGCAACTTGGCAAGACCTCATCTTTACAATAAATCAAAAATCATCCGGGCATGGTAGCGCGTGCCTGTAATTCCGGCTACTCGGAAGGCTGAGGCGGAAGGATCGCTGGAGCCCAGCAGGTCGAGGCTGCAGTGGCTGGGAGCAGCCACTGCACTCCAGTCTGGGCAACACAGTGAGACTCCAACTCAAAAAAAAATAATAATAATCCCCAGAACAAAATTCACTGAAGCCAAACACAGCCTCTCACAGCAACGCTAGCAGGTACGCCAAAAACTGATGGGTTCCTAGAACACTAAGCTAGAAAAGTCTGTGTAAAGGGGCCTGCCCACCAAAAAATAATTGCAGATTTTTTGGGTTCTCCCCTCATACACGAGGGATGAGAAAACCTGGGTTGGCATCCCAAGTCAGCACTCACCAGCCATCCCATTTTGTACCTCTTTCCCTTAGCCTGAAATGACTTCCCACCCCACGAATTTACTGGATGAAGCACCCTTTTTCTTTTTCTGAGTCAAGGTCTTACTCTGTTGCCCAGGCTGGAGTGCAGTGGCATGATCATGGCTCACCACAGCCTCAGTCTCCTTGGCTCAGGCAATCCTTTTACCTCAGTCCCAGGTAGCTGGGACTGCAGTCATGCACCATCACGTGTGGCTAATTTGTTATTTTTTTGTAGTGATGAGGTTTCACTTCGTTGCCCAGGCTGTTCTCAAACCCCTGGGCTCAAGCAGTCTGCCCACCTCAACCTCTCAGAGTGCTGGAATTACAGGAGTGAGCCACGGCACCCAGCCTAAATCACCATTTAAAACTCCAGTATCAGCCGGGCTCGGTGGCTCAGCCTGTAATCCCAGCACTTTGGGAGGCCGAGGTGAGTGAATCGCCTGAGCCCACAGGTTCAAGACCCGCCTGGGCAAGTTGGCGAGACCTCATCTCTACAATAAATCAAAAATGAGCCGGGCGTGGTAGCGCGCGCCTGTAGTTCCAGCTACCTGGAAGGCTGAGGTAGAAGGATCACCGGAGCCCAGCAGGTCAAGGCTGCAGTGGCCGGGAGCGTGCCATTGCACTCCAGTCTGGGTGACAGAGTGAGACGCCAACTCAAAAAAAAAAAAAAAACTCAAGTATCTGCTGGGCATGGTGGCTCAAGCCTATAACCCCAGCATTTTGGGAGGCTGAGGTGAGAGAATTGCCTGAGCCCACGGGTTCAAGACCAGCCTGGGTTACTTAGTGAGACCTCATCTGTATAATAAATCAAAAAATTAGCTGGGTGTGGTAGTGTGTGCCTGTAGTTCCAGCTACTTGGAAGGCTGAGGTGGAAGGATCTCCTGAGCCCAGCAGGTCGAGGCTGCGGTGGCCACGAGCGTGCCACTGCACTCCAGTCTGGGTGACAGAGTGAGACTCCAACTCAAAAAAAAAAAAAAACTCAAGCATCATCCCTTCCAGAAGGCTTTTCTGACCCCCAACACATTGCCCACCTGCCCTGCACTCATTGCACCTTGTGCTTATCCCATTCACCCAGTTGTTTGCTTACAACTCCCTTCTAGATTGAAAACTTCTAGCAGGCAGGGACTTCTGTACTCGCAGTGCCTTGTACTTAGAAAATGCTCAATCAGTGTTCCTTGATTGAAAATGGATGTGATCTTGGGCAAGTTACGAGACCTTCCTGAGTCTCAGTTCCTTCATCTGTAAATTGGTGATGATGCTGAGATGACAGATGTGAATGCATTGAATGTAAAATGCAAACTAGCTTGAAAAGCATGAGAATTCCTGTTACACAGTGCCAGCATCATCTGGATCCAAAGTTACTATCTTTCCCTCAGTAGTAGTATTGAGAAGGCAAGAGTATGAAGTGTTTGTATTTCATCTGAAACAGAAGAAACCATAGCAGGGACCCATATGTTGACTAATACAAACAACCACCATTTATAGAGGGTAAAAGCCAGACACCATGTGAGATTCCTTAAGTATCTTACTTTTCTATTTTTATTACAATTCAATAAGGTGGGCAAAATTATAACCATCATTTAGCATGAGGAAACTGAGACCCATAGAGGCAAAGGAACTTGTCCAAGGTAATCGTGGTAGTCCAATGTACCATGCATCTCAGAATATAGTTTCTTCATCTTATACCTGAGCTGGCCCATGCCTTGCTTGAACCAATAGAATGTGGTAGAAGTGACACTGGGTCAGTTCCAGGCCTGAGGCTTCAGAGGCCTGATAGCTTCTGCTGTTGGGCTCTTGGAAGACCTGAGCCATGGAGTCATAATCTGGCTATTCCACCAGAGGCCGAGTGGAAAAGCTACTGGAGGAGGAGAGGCCCTGAGACTACACACAGAGAGAAAAGTCTACCCCCAGTAATCTGCCAGCTGAAAGTAACCACAAGAGTGACCACCAGCAGCCATTGTTTTGTTAAGCACTGGCCAGGCCATGTGTTCTTTGACCTACGGCTGCCATATTTTCTTAGCTGTGGCCCCCTCCCCCTACCTTGGGGAGGTGAATCTCTCTCTCTCTCTCTAATTTACTTTCTAAATAAACTATATTTTCCAACTTAAAAAAAAAAGAATGACCACCAGCAACACAGCAGGAAAGCTGCTCAGCTGAGCCACCCCAGATTGCAGAATTGAAAGCAAATAAAATGGTGGTTATTTTAAGCCACTAAATTTTGAGGTGGTTTGTTATGCACAGATGGATAACTAGTCACACAGTTAGTACATGGTAAAGAAAGGATGAGCGCCCAGATCTACCCAACCCCAAAGCCTGTTGCTTTTTGATTTAGTTCTGTTATACCATGCTTCCTCGCTGACATGAGATCATCAGGCACAGAAGGCTCAAAGGGAACCTTTGGGTGGTCAATGACCCTTGAACACTGGAGTCATCAGATTGACCCTGATCTTGTTCCAGCTTGCAGTGCAGTAGACTGCAATTCCATGGCCTTAAACCACGGGCAAATCTGAAGGCCTCCAAAGCAGCGATGACCCTGGTTTCTGATTTGATGGTAAGACCTGGATCCATTGTCATGAAACTCAACAAGTATCACCCACAAGGCCTGCATACCCTGGCCAGTGCGACTCTGCAGTGGGCCAGGGTGCTGCACAGCCAGGAGAACCTGGTGAAAGGCTGCCAGCTGATAAATGCAGTGGGTAACTGTGACCCAAGAGAGCCACAGGGGTCCTGTGAGGGGTCCCTGAGAAACAGCCTCCATCAGAGACACAGGATTCACCTTGGAACAGCAGTGACCAGCAGACCCCTGTGACGTGTTGCTTCAGGGCACAAAACTGCTGCTGTGAACAAAGGGACAGAAATGATGAATCTGAGAGCCAGACCTGCAATTGCTGACACTTTCAGGGTGGACACTGGAAAGGTCTTCTGGTTGCCTCCTGGGACATTTCAGCCAAGCATGAATACTCAACTCAGAAACACAGTCACCAGTTAGCACACAGGTTGGGGGCAGGGTGGGACCAAAAGGAGGACTTGCTTCCAGGCTCACCTCAGGGACCTGGGGCCACCAGGACAATTACCAGGGAGCGACTTGCCCAGGGACTCAAAGGAGAAATGGTGACGCCAGGGGACATTCAGTCCTCCAAGACCGTGAGGACCGAAACTGCGCTACACAAGTGAGGCCAGAGTTAATGACTACTTGCTTAACCAGTCCTCATGCCTGGGCATTGTGGGCATGTCTGAATTTTTCACTGCTACCAATAATGTGGTCAAGTTATACCAGTTATTGAAGAATGAAGATTATGAAAGCCACAAGAAAACCTCTAGGGTCCCTAGACATGTCCATCATGGAGAGTTCAGATCTTTCAGAGTACTCTGAGAAGAGCAGTACTTCCCTCGGTTTTGAGGTGCCGAGGTGTAAGGGAGTAAAGCAAACGAGAGGGGCTGAGATGGAGATCTCGCAAAGGGGGTTGGGGTGCAAAAATGAAGAGGGAATGTGGGGAGAGGCCAGACCACCCGTGCTCTTTAAGCCACATGGAAACAGATATGGCCACTCCCGAGACACAACGAACAGCTGTTTGAGAGATTTAGGGAGGGGTGCTGGGGTGGCGAGCAGTATGTCTTCAGATGTGTTTTGAGTCTCTTTAGTTCTCCCAGTAAACCAGCAGGGTAGATCTATTATCCTCATTTTACAAACTGGGAAATGGAGATTGAGAGGGTTCAGGATGGTAAGGCTAACGATCAGAACGGAGATTCTAACCACAGCATCCAAGCCCGTGCTCTTTCCAGTGTAGCAAACACTCTCCGGTAGGAATTTTGGTGATGTTGTACTGGGACCTTCAGCTACACTGGAACTTCATGTCTCAGAATTTCTCTCCCCGTGTGGAAAAGGGCTGCCACAAGAGAAATCTGCAGAAGATTTGGAAGGCAGAAGGGAAACTGGACAGCCATTAGGTTCTAAAGGATGCCCTAGGATGCCAAGAGCCCCTGCGACGCACAGTCCTTGTCACTCCTCTGCTGGCTCACTTTGCCAGTGACAGAGCCACCAGCATGGCAGCACCTCAGCTCCAACCGAACTTCTTCCTCATCTTCTCCAAATCCTAAGCCTGGCAGGCATACAGCTCAGGGCATAGGGTGCCAGCTGCTTCTGCAGGTCCCCCAGCATTATGCTGACAGCACTGTGAGACAGATTAGGTTCCAGTTTGTCCTTACTCTTTCCCACTTCTAGCTTCTCTTTCGATTTGCCAGCCTGCTGTCCTGCATCAACTTCAGACCCGCTGCCAACCACAGAGGCAACCTCTCCCACAGATTCCTTCACCAGCTCCCTCGGTCACATACATTTACTCCTTAAAGTAAAACCTTATTTCATATCATTCATAGTTCTTCTTCCATAACTACGCCCTGACACATCACTATTGATATTAGAGATTATATGCATATGGCAATTCTAGCAATGCGTGCAGCATATATGTACAACGGGGGACCCAAAAAACCTGGAATTTATTCATTAAAAATTGTGTATTTAGTTTTACATGCTTAAACTTCAGTCACCTTCAAAGTACTCTCCACTCCATTTAATGCAATATACCTATCGAGATGCTTTTTCCACTGCTCAAAACAGTTTTTGAGCTCAAGTTTGATGCCTTTTAGTGCGTCTGCTATTTTTTGTTTCGTCTCTTCCACATCAGCAAAACATTTCCCTTTGAGGACTTTTTTCTTCCAGGGAAACAAACAAAAAGTTACTCAGAGGGAAATCAGGTGAATAGGGAGGATGGGACACCAGGGTCATGCCATTTTTAGTCAAAAACTGTTGAACACTCAGTGCAGTGTGGGCAGGTGTGCTCATAGATCAGCCATCATAAAATGGGCAAATGCAACAAAAGAATCTCCCCCCCAAAATTCACTGATGCTGATGAGTTCCCAGAACACTTACCTAGTGTGGTATGCCTGTACTATATATAAGGGGCCCACTTGTAAAAGATAATTCTGGGTTTGTTTGAATGCCCCTTTGTATGTGTAATAAAGTGGGTGTTTTTAGTCATAGTGTAGATTTTTACTTCTAAGGATAATGACCATTGCTGGAAGTTATTCATCATTTTTAAATGTATTACAACATTATTTTATTTAATTCTACTAAAAATATCTGCCTAAAAGCCTCAGTTCTGAATCACAAATGATGAAAGGATCATCATTCTGCCGTATCCATGAACTGAGGACTGTCCAGTTTATCTGCTAATTTGGAATGCAGGTGTATCTATCCTGGGAAGAGTGAATAATGGATATGGCTAGAATTTATTCAAGGATGACTATGATTACCCAAAAGTATAATAGAGATCTCATATATTTTGGAAAAACGTAATCTCAAAAAAAACCCAAAGTAGTGTTTCCTTGAAATGTCTTTTTTCTCCTACTCACTAATTAAATGTCTGGAAAAGATAAGTAGTAAATAGATGAAGGAAGACCAGCATCAACAGAGCATGTTAGTAGGTGAAATTTTTTAAAATTTAATTATGAGGTTAGGTGCAGTGGCTTACACCTGTAATCCCAGCACTTTGAGAGGCCGACGCAGGTGGATCAATTGAGCCCAAGAGTTCGAAACCACCCTGGCCAACATGGCAAGACCTCACCTCTACAAAAATTCAAAAAAATTAGCTGGGCATGGTGGCGTGTGCCTCAAATCCCAGCTACTTGGGAGGCTGAGGTGGAAGGATCACCTGAGCCCAAGAAGTTGAGGCTGTGGTGATCTGTGATTGTACTACTGCACTCCAGCCTGGGTGACAGAGTGAGACTCCAACTAAAAAAAAAAAATTATTGTTGAGGGATACTTCTGTTTCCAGCTCTGCCAAAGTAACAAGTACCATACATGCCCTCCTGGGAACAACATATGAAGCAAATGTTCATAGACATTGTACAACAGGTAGTGCAAGACCATGAGAAGGAAAGAAATGAAATAAGTTTAAGGATCATCTAGGCTGTCTGCCTGGAAATACTTCCCAAACTGCTATGGTACAAGAAGAGAGAATCTAAGCAGCGTTTGGCAGTTTCACTGAGTTGAAGAACAGAGTTTTGGTTTCAAGAGGTTAAGGTGGCTGGAGCTTATAAGGCAGAGTAGCAGAGAAAAGAGTCGGGGAAAGAGCCCGATAAATCTGCGTAACAGTCCCCTTGAATCTTGTGCTGAATATTAAGCTGCATATCTAACATGAAACCCTTACAAATCCGGGCAAAATAGACATGGAGAAATGTAAGCTAGACAATTCCCAGAACACACACACTACTGGGACATATTTGGGTTCCAGTCAATCAAAGTGAAAAGACCTGATTAAACACTCTGGGCCAGGTGTGGTGGCTCTGCCTGTAATCCCAGCATTTTGGGAGGCCCAGGCAAGAGGATTACCTGAACCTGGGGGTTCGAGACCAGTCTGGGCAACTTGGTGAGACCTCATCTCTACAATAATTTTTTTTTTTTTTTTGAGTTGGAGTCTCACTCCTTCGCCCAGGCTGGAGTGCAGTGGCACGCATGCTCACAGCCACCCCAGAGTCAACCTACTGGGCTCCAGCGATCCTTCTGCCTCAGCCTTCCGAGTAGCTGGAACTATAGGCACACGCTACCATGCCCGGCTATCTTTTATAAATTTTATTTTACTGTAGAGACAAGGTCTTGCCAAGTTCCTTGGGTGGGTCTCGAACCCGCAGGCACAGACAATCCACTCTCCTCGGCCCCTCATAGTGCTGGGATTACAGGCTGAGCCACCGAGCACAGCCTACAACACATTTTTTTTTAATTAGCTGAGCATGGTGGTGTGCGCCTGTAGTTCCAGCTATTTGGAAGGCTAAGGCAGAAGGATCGCCTGAGCCCAGCAGGTTGAGGCTGCAGTGACCGTGAGCGTACCACTGCACTCCAGCCTGGGTGACAGATTGAGACTCCAACTCAAAAAATAAATAAATAAATAAATAAAAAACACTCTGGATATTCAGTAGAGATCCCAGAAGAATCACACCTTAGGAGTAAAGCTAAAATAGCCCTGAAATAGTGTTTCTCAACCAGAGGTAATTTTACTCCCCAGAGAGCACTTTGCTATATCTGGAGAAAAATTTTTGTCATGACTGAGAAGATGCTACTGGTATCTAGAAAATAGAGGCCAGGTGCCTTAGTCCACCTGGGCTGCTATAACAAAATGCTCTAAAGTGGGTAGTTTAAAAACAACAGAAATGTATTTCTCACGGTTCTGGAGGCAGAGAAGCACCAGCTGATTCAGTGTCCGATGAGAGCCCACTTCCTGGTTCATAGACGGCATCTTCTGGCTACTTCCTCACATTGTGGAAGGGGGCAAGGAAGCTCTCTGGGGCCTCTTTTAGAAGGTCACAAGTCCCAAAGGCCCTGCTTCCTAGCACCATCACATTAGTGTTAGATTTCAACATATAAATATACAAACCACGACAGGTAGGAGTCACAAACATTCAGACCATAGCACCAAGGATTCTGTTAAACATCCTAGAATGCACAGGGCAGCTTCCCACAACAGAGAAATGTCAAAAGTGCCAAGGATTTGCCAATCTAAATGTCAGAAATGCTGAGATGAGACACCCTGCCCCAGACTTAGCCACCGCACCCAACCTAAAGTAAAGATTTATTCAGAACTATCCTAACAAAGCTTAAAGACAACACTCTTTAAAGGAAGATAAGTACTCATATACACAACAATGTAATATGTACCATGAGAAGTATCCAATAAAAATGACTAGACACAGCCAGGCTCGGTGGCTCAGCCTGTAATCCCATGCTTTGGGAGGCCGAGGTGAGTGGATTGCCTGAGCCCGCGGGTTCGAGACCCGCCTGGGCAAGCGAGACCTCATCTCTACAATAAATCAAAAATTAGCCGGGCGTGATAGCGCGTGCCTGTAGTTCCAGCTACTTGGAAGGCTGAGGCGGAAGGATC
>CAUYQG010118727.1:0-16823 GCA_963574415.1 Tarsius wallacei | reverse complement strand
TGCTATGTCAGAAAGTCCCCCATTTAATTTAGGTTATCAAGTTTTTTTCCATACGGGTGTGCATAGAAATATCTGTTAATCTTCTGTGTTTCTTCAGGTGTCATCTGCAATTTTAAACTGTAAGTTTATACTTTACTTACTACCAGTTCTTAAAAAATTAGCACGTGCTCTCTCAGACCCCATCTTCCCAAATCATCCATTTCTGGTCAGTCATTTTAGTGTGCGTTGTTTGAGTGTGTTTTCGTAGTCATAAATTTCCTAGATGTTTAATTTATACTCCACTTTTATATGGATAAACTACTCAAAAGTTGTCTTTTTACCTTGATTATTTCAGCTCTGATATCTTTTTTCTGTATGTACTTTTGCCAGAATTTTTTGTTCGAAACAGTATGATTTTGTTTCTATTTTTAAAAATCTGTGTATGAACCTTGTAATGTCTACCTTCTTACATTTGCAAAATTTTATTTTAGTAATCTTCACATATTAGTCATATTCATATCTTGGAACTAAGAACAAAAGTTACAAAGATGTATGGGATTGTTGGGTTCACTGCTTAGTTTTTAGAGCTAATCACAACACGGGTGCATGTTAGAAGCCCCATAAATATTTACTGAATAAATGAATGACTATCATAAAACCACAGTCAGGGCTGGGAACTGTACAGAGGCATTTCATAAAATGTTCATAATTACTAAAGTCACATAGTATGAAGAATTAATTATTTCACTTAGCTATTGGATAGCGAAAATTTTCATAGTTTCTTTTTAGAGTTTGAATGGTTCATGGCTAAGAAAAAAAATAACATTTTGCATATCTGCTGCAAAATTACAACCAAATGTGTAAAAATACTAAAAGTGTAAGAAAGTAAACAGCAGAGTCATGAGGACAGACACACAAGAACTCACACATCTAACAACATTATAGGTTTTCTATTGTTTTGCAACAGCTAATGAAGGTAACTTCAGACATATCACAGATGGTTTTGTGTAGATTTTAAGAGAAACGATAATAATAGCTCGTAAGAGCATTGGGAACTTCTACAAAGACAACCACTTAGAGATAAGTGTACTATACTTTCTATAAACCCATGGAATAAGACAGGAAATCTTTGATAGGTCTCTATAATAATGGCACTTACATTTTTGTGACGTTTTTATCAGTTGTATATATTTAAAGACATTGTCTTAATCACAAACAATCTAGGTGAACTAGTTACCCGCATTTCATGAGCAAATTTATTGAGGCTAAACAAATAACTTTATATCCTCAACCAAGAGAGGTATCAATATCAGAGGCAGATTTATACTGAAGCCTTTTGACTACATGTCAGATCTTATATCTCTGTGAACTTTATCTTCCAGTTTACATTATTCATGCCACTATTGTACAATTGTGATCACACAGGTTATACACGTGAAGTCCATGCTTAATTGCATATTTCAGAAGTTCTTAATGAACATCAAGCAGCCCCTCCCACAAAATATTAATTGACATTAGAAAAATGGTAGAATTTAGTCATAGCCATTTAAATATAATGAGAATATTATTGTAAATTTTAAAGACGTACTTTGAAATGTATTTATTGTAATTTTTCTGCACAGAACAAATTATTAATATCAGCACTTAATTGTGTATATCTATAATGCATACTTGAAAATAAACAGCAAACAGGTATTATTAAATGTTTATCTTGTTTTCTCATCCATCAATGTCTTCACCAAGAGACTTACCTGCTTACAAATCTATACGCTGGAAGATACTCTAATGGCAGACACAAGCAGCTTAAAGAACATTCTAAATCCAAGGTTGTTAATCCCAAGAGGACTTCCAAGAGATTTTGGCAAATGATTTATGTGCTTTATATATGTGCAAGCATATTTGAAAGTAAATTATGTGTCAGTTGGACATATTGTATTAGAAATTAGGCAAAGCAACAGAGCTAACTACACACAGAAATCCAATTCCCCAAGTCCCTTCATATAGAGGGTCTGTTTGATATCTTGCAAAGGAAAAGAGAGACATTTACCTACTTAAGAAAGACAGCATTTAATGAGAGTCAAAAAAAATTATATGAAATATTTAACATATCAAGAATTATCAGAGTGATTATTTTTATTCATGTTTTCATGGTATATCCACATCCTTAACCTTCTGCCAATATGTACAGAAAATAATAGCTGCTGGTAAGTTTCACATAATGATGAATTCAGGTTGCAACCACATGGTCTGAGACTCTTGTTGCTGTTGTTGTTGTTGTTGTTTTCTTGCACTATTATTTTGTTAAGAGTATCAGTAAAGCCCACAAGTGAAGGTTTCATTTTTACTAGAGTTCAGAGCAGGTGGAATGATTCCAACATAGTGAGGAAGGAAGATATCAATGTCAAAGATTTTGTCAGAGTTCATTTTTCATTTCTTCCTCAGTCGTGCTGCTGAAAGATGATCTGGCTGTCCTGCTGTATCCTGAGGAAAAGCAACAACAGAATATGGGTCAATGCAAATAATTCCACAGTCTAACTGATATAAAGGGCAGAAAAAAAATGTCTTGTATGTGTCTACCCCTCTAAATAGCAATCACTAGTTTGCACTTGTTGATAAAAGCTATCTGTTAAATATAGTTATAGATGTGTTCCCTGTTACTATTTACTGGAAACTGTAATATATCTTAGGATCCGACTTTATCTCTAGTACGTTTGAGTATGTTAATCCGGACTTCATTTTCCTTAAATATAGAAAATGAGAGTCCAACCTCTAGATTCCCTTTCAGTTCTAACAAGCCAAGACTCTCTATAAAGATTTTTTAAAATTATACTTAATTACCAAATTCTAATGGTTGAACTTAGCAAGCTGTTCTTTTTTATTCCAAACCATTATACTCTCAGATCAATTAATATCAAAAGTCTCTTTTAAAATTATCATTGTTTTTAATTATGATAAGATATATTTAGCATAAAATATAACATGCTAACCATGATTGAGTGTAAAGTTCACTAGTGTTAAGTATAACTGATCTCTAGAAGTTTTTTTATCTAACATAACTGAAATTCTATAACTTACACTCATTTAACAACTCTCATTTCCTGCCCCCCTAAATCACCATCGTGCTTTTTGTTTCTAAGAGATTGACTGCATAGAAAGATACCTCAAATCATTGAAATCACACAATATTTTAATTAGTAGACTTTAATTTGTAGTATTTTAATTAGTAGATAATCCACTAATAAACAGCCAAAATTTTTTTAAAAACCCTGAACTTAGTAATATACAACAGTTGTTTGTTATTATTACTTAAACCTGAAAAATCATAAGCCATCAATTCTGAAGAATTCTATTCATTAGGAACTAGGCTTTAAGAATGGTACGAGAAAAGAAACTATACTGGTATATGCAAGAGGAAAGGAATTAGATTAAACATTAAAGGAAAGAATGCTAAAAGATTTTAAAACATGTTTTAAAGTCACAATAAGCAGTGTCACAAATGACAATATACATTTATTTTATCATATATTTATATTCCTGTTCTTCCTTATTTATTTTATATTTGTGCAATTTATAAACATGTGTATGACCTTTTGATAATAGTTATTAGAGAATACAATAAATGGGAAAATGTCATACAGAATGCTGCCAGATGGCAAAACAAAAAATAAAAAAATAGCAATAATCTTTCCCAAAACACATCTCTGATGTGGAACAAGAAGGTCCTTCATATACTGACCCTTCCCTGATACTTCTGGGTTATTATGGTGGCAGGAGGGTAGGATGATATTTTTCAGTGGCACAAAATACATTAAAACTAGGTGGAAGGTAGCTGTGCCTTACTGCATGGTAACCAGGTACTGGTAGTTCAAACAAATACCCCAAGAACATGCGGTTTTGATTGTACTTTAGTCTACTTGTACCTCTAAGGTTTATGAGTTTGTAAAGGGCTTCAGAATAGCTATAAAATATAACATTAACTAAATCCTTTTATTTAGATTTTTTTCAGGAAAATAAAAACTTCTTGAGCATTTAGTAAAAATGCTTGAGTGTAGAAGCCACAGTGCAGATATATTGCATCACTTATGATATAAGGTAATACCAAGTAAGCAAAGGGTCTGCTCAACAGAAACTTTGCAAGCTGTTTATTTGAATAGGAAGAGTCTTTGTCCTTTAATAATTTCTTCTCTTTAGCCGGGCTCAGTGGCTCAGCCTGTAATCCCGCGCCTTGGGAGGCTGAGGTGAATGGATTGCCTGAGCCCGCGGGTTCGAGACCCGCCTGGGCAGGCGAAACCTCATCTCTACAATAAGTCAACAAAATTAGCCGGGCGTGGTAGAGCGCGCCTGTAGTTCCAGCTACTAGGAAGGCTGAGGCGGAAGGATCGCCGGAGCCCATCAGGTCGAGGCTGCGGTGACCGGGAGCGGCCACTGCACTCCAGTCTGGGCGACGGAGTAAGACGCCAACTCAAAAAAGAAAAGAAAAGAAAAGAAAAAGACAAAAAAAATTTCTTCTCTTTCTAAAAAACTTTCCAATAATTAAAAAGGCATATTTTCTTTGTAAATAAGTAATTTCTTTCATTATTGGACTGATACAGTTTAATTAAGAGTAGTTTTATTCATAAATAATATACAAATAAAAACGAGTCTATGTTCTCTATTATTGACTTCATTGTAGACTACAATATTATTTATAAATATATGTGTGCATATATTTGTGCTGATATATGTAATGTGTGGATATCTATATTCAGATAATTTAGAAGAACAAGAGAGTTTTACATATTAATTAAAGAGTAAAACACTTGCATTGTATTGATAATTCATAAAAGCATTGTAAAAGTAAATTAAAAATTAATATCCATCTAAACAACTTTTACAATATTAATAAGCTTTAGATGGCTTTGGAATTGTGATTGCTGTGGTTCCCTTTTTCATATTTTGCCTAGCCTCAATTTGGTATTCTGAAGTTAGAGGCAACACTTTAATGAAATTTGAATCATAGATTAAAGTCATAATTATAGCATCTAATTGAAACAAATCAAGGAATAAAAAATAAGAGAACAATCAAATATAATGAGTAACATGAGCTGGCTATTTACATGGCACCAGGAATAAATCTATATTATCTAAATATTTCAGCTGGACAAACTAAGTTTGGACTTTATAAATGTTGTCACTCACTCACTAACCCAAAATTCAAACACTTGCCTGTCCAAAACCAAAGATTCACAAAATCTACCTCACCAGAAAAATTATTAAAGCCGATATTTGTCCAGGAAGATCCTTTTTATTTTAAAGTTGGAGCCATATTCCTGTAGTTGTACTAAACCTTCTCAGACGACTATCGGTTTGATGGTCCACATTTTTCATCTCCCTCCAGCAATACTCATACTATCCTTATATTGATGTTAACTGGACCCTTCACTACTCATCACACTACCTCTCCACCCCAACCCCCGATTTGTTTAGTGTATTTATTTATTAGCGAGTGTGTGACAAAGGCAGTGATGCAGCTAAAAAAATAAATTATGTCTATCGCATCATATTACTAAACAAGTGCTAATGTATATTATTGTCATAATTGCACTCGTATCTTATTTCACAATAACTAGAAGAAATAAGGATGGTTTCAAAGTTAAGCTCTTTCTACTCTTACAAATATTTTTCTAACTGTAAGAATATTACCATAAGATTTCCAAATGCTCTACCAATCCAGAAAGCCTGTGATTGAAGGCAAATTCTAAACAAAAGAAGAATACAAAAATGACCAATAACCCATTACTCAATATACAAACTTAAAAGGAGATCAGTTCATGAGAGCAAAAATAATTTCCGAGAGGACTGGACATTTCAAAAGTAAGCATTAATAATTTCAAAATTTTTTTCACATTTAGAAATTCTCAGAAAGTCCTACAGGGTGCTCTTTACCAAAACAACAAACAAACAAAACCAAAAGCAAAAAACCCTCTAAGGAATATGAACTAATATGGCTAAAAACCAAGAAATCCAACACAGTAGAGGAGTAGAGTATTTTATAGAATAGAGGATAAAGAACGTCTCAATAATGTGATTAAATGTGTCCTAGAAACCAGTCAAGGGAATCTAGGAAAGACGTCTGGGAGGAGAGGGAATCTGAATATATAGCATGTTTTCACAAATTTGACAGTGTGGAAAAAGAATTGAGATTCATTTTTAACAGAGCTCTAAAAGATCACACAGTCAAACTCAATATACACATTTTACTTTAAGAAAATATCCCTCTCTCCCTCCTTTTTTCTCTGCCTTCCTTTCTTTTTTTAAATCTCCCTCTCGTTTTTAATCTTTTCCTTGTTCTATTTATTTTTTTCCTTTAAATTGGTTTACAGTGTAAAAAATAAAAATATTGTGAAGTAAAAACGAATACAGGCCAACAATTAAAAATATACATACCTCATTGATTAACACAATAATATTTACAGAATAGCTGTACAATATTCCTATATACCTCTATAATCACTTTCTGGGGTTTACCATAATTTTCCTTGTTTTATTAAATTGTTATATGCAGCTATATGAATCTAATAATTCATATTTTTCAAGGTAATTTACTATATTAAATTCATATGATGCTTTGAGGCTTTCACTATGTCAGCGAATATAATCTGAGATAGAATGTTTTTGCTTTCTTGTTTGGTTAATCACATTTTTTTTCTTAAGATTGTAACTGACATAATTGTTTATTATAGTGTAAATAGTATTTTATTCTAGTTTTATTGTCATCAGGCACTTAAAATTTTAGCATAATATTTCCCATTATTTAGGTAGACCATGTTAAATACATGCAATTCTTATATTAAGCATTTCTACTATTTCAGTGCAGATTCAACCTTCTGCATTCTGTTCAAGGTATTCTGCCCTTTTCACTGCAGACTGCTGCATTGGTCCACGGCTCCATTTATTTTATTGATCTTAATGCATTTTGTTTTGATTCATTTATGATACTGCAGCATTATTTAATGTTATCTTTCACTATATTTTGGCAATTGTGGTTGACATATTTATCATCTAGAATCCAAGCCATATCATTTTGAAGCAAGCACTTGTCACTGTGTGTCCAGTTATAATTGTCTTCTTTTATTTCCTGTTATTTTGAATTCAATTTTCTTTGTTATTCACTTCCCATCTATTTATATTGTTTTCAATTTGATTTTCTAAGGCTCTGGTTCTGTAAATATTACTTTACAATATAGTTTTTTCTTGATTTTATGTACTTGATTTTCATTTATGTTTGTTCGCTCTTATTTATGCATATAAAAACTTCATTTTATACCTTTAGGTATTTATCATTGTTATGGCTAATTCAATATTTTTAAGGATTTACTTTTAACTTCACCCACTTTTTTACAATGATTTGAATAAATTGTCCTTGCTAGATTCATCTAACATTAGTCATAAATTTTGTTATTACAGGATTTGTATACTATTCCTTTTTGTTCATATCTTTGAGTTGATTTTACTTTATTCATGTTTTCTTCGAACTAATACACATATGGCAAAATATCACAGAAGTTAATTGTTGCTGAAGATATTATCCCACTTTCACGTTAATTCTAAATGTTCTTTCTACATTATTAAAGAGCATTGTAATCTTCAATTCTGCTTTAAGTCTCTCAATTCGAATCAGGTAAATGAAAGGACAGCCTTTCTTTCACTTTATTATTTACAGTAGAAAATTTTCGTCACACTAATTTTTATGGATGTTTAACTGATGTTAACCGTGTGTCTCATAAATCAGAGACAAAGTACCAGATTTGTGTAATTATTAAAACAGTAAGCATGATCTCTTAAACACCCAGAAAAAAATAATTGGAAATTTAAGGCATTTACACAGAATCTTATTTTTGTTCTTGTTGATTTTTGTGGGATTATAGAAAAGTGCTAGAGGTTCCTATACTATTTAAAATACATTTTTCAGCCGGTCTCGGGGCCTCAGCCTGTAATCCCGCGCTTTGGGAGGCTGAGGTGAGTGGATTGCCTGAGCCTGCGGGTTCGAGACTCGCCTGGGCAACGTGGCGAGACCTCATCTCTACAATAAATCAAAAATCAGCCTGGCGTGGTAGCACGTGCCTGTAGTTCCAGCTACTCGGAAGGCTAAGCGGAAGGATCGTGGGGGAGCCCAGCAGGTGGAGGCTGCGATGGCCGGGAGTGGCTACTGCATTCCTGTCTGGGCGACGGAGTGAGACTCCAAATAAAAAAAAAATACATTTTTCTATGGCTATAAAATATTATGCACCATTGGTAAATGAAATAGATGACCTTATTATATTGTGTGTGTATTTGTGTGTATGTGTGTGTATACACACACGTGTGCAAACTTGGGATATGTCTAATAGGACTGAGATTAATCATGTTATTTAACTTTAAGTTATTTAAATTTAAATATACACATATGACTAGTAGTTTCTTTAGTGAACAGAACAGTGCTAGTGAAATGCACATAATTTTATATCATTTGGGATCTAAAGTATTATTTTTCAGAACATATTATTATCAGGACAACCTAAGGTGATCAAATCCTATAAAACCAAATAATATACTCATGTTAATTTCCAATGAAAATGGCATGATTAAGCAAATAAAAATATCTACATGTATTCTTCAGATATTTGAGAAGGGTTGTTTGCGTTTTTTAAAATCAATAACCGAGAATATTTATTTCACTGTAATTCATTAGCTGCAGGGTAGAACATTTTCGCTGAGACAATGAGGTGGGAATGAGACAAACACAAGAACAACTTGTAGGACTGGGGGAGTGATAGATCAGGTCAATGTTTTGTGGCTGAACTGAATTTAAATAGGATCAGAAAAAGGAGAGAAGGCCCGGGGAAGGGGTATTTCAGACAGCTGGCACAGCTTCAGCTTATGTTCGTTGATAAGCTACCTTCATCAGTAAAGAAGTTGAAAAGCATGTGTAATCAACCCCAGCTGAATAATGAAAGTTAATGAACCGATTGCTACATTTTCAACTTGGTTTTTGTAGTTTCATACCATGTATATGTTATAGAAACATCTCTTCCTAAGCATACATATGCACATATATATGTGTGTATAAATATATATGTATATGTATACATATACGTATATGTACATGTATAATTGACATTCCTAAAAGGAAGTTAATACATTTTATGTTCACAATCAATATTAGGCTAATTTTACATCAGTCCTGAATCTGCTAATATGATCCTCACAAAGGCAAGATACATTCTAACACAGCAGGTTTTTATACATTTTCATAAGTGTACTACAGAAAATTTGGAAAGAGTCTCAAAGAAGAAAAATGATGAGCTCTCAATTAATAATTAGGTAAAATATTGCATATCGGAAAATCCTCCCAGTGGCTCCAAGTGTCCACAGAAAATGCCGGAGAAAAATTTAGAACTTCAAAAAGTGAGAGACAGACTTCTAGTTTCAGCCACAGCATACAAGAACAAAGAAGCCTCCAATCCCATTCACGCAATAAGAAGATTTTTTAAAATACCCTGAAAGCCAATGATTTTTGTGAGACTCATCGGATAACCAAGGCTACAGGGCAAACAAGCGCATTAAAATTGGTTAGTTCGATAAATTCAAGAGTCAGAGCCTAGATCTGCATAGCTAGAGCATAAAGGAGCCATAAACTGGTAGGGACTCACAGAGAAATTAAACAAATTGCTTGAGGCTGAATTTGAACGAACCTGAGAGTGAGAAACTTCTGGGGCCATTATATTAGGAGGGCCCTCCCTTCCAGGAACTTTCCTCTCTTTCTCCAGTGGAGGAAAAAGAAAGGTATGCCACTGAAGAAACACTTTTGAAGTCAAAAGCCAGAGACAAAGTCCACTGAAAACAAAGATATAATCATAAGAATATAAAATGCTTCCTTCCCTAGATGAGTAACACCACAGAAATAGAGTTTCAGTATAATAATAGTAAATTACAACTGAAAGACCTACAAGACACAGACATTCTCTCTGAAGAAATATGTAGGGAAAATCCAAAGTCAAGAGTGAAAACACAAACAATAAGGTCTGAGATTCCTCTGGAAACTAGTTTCAATAAATATTTGAATACATCTCAACTCCTAGTTAGATTAATATAAATTTACACTGAAAGCCTAGTTAACTTCATTCCTGTTACCTGATACAATATGTCCCGCTTTCAATAAAATAAAATTAAAAGGCCTACCAAATGGCAAAACAAATAATTGACTAAAGAGAAAAGCGAAACTTAGAAACAAACTGAGATGCGACATAGCTGTCAGAATTGTCTGATAGGGAATTTAAATGAACAATAATTAACATGTGAAGAGCTCACTGGAAATAGTAGACAACATGCAGTAACAGATGGATAATGTAAGCAGAGATGTGGAAACTCAAAAGGTTAGTGAAGTCTAATGTGTCTGCTTGCATAACTTTTATCTTTGTTGTAAAAATTTGCATAATGACACCTTATGAATGAAATGAGATGCGCAGATAATGGTATTGTTTAACATTTTTAATGTTTGCAAGGCATTTTTGCCTAACTTATTACGTCCTAACCACAGATCTAGGAAGTAGAAAACTAGACATTATTATTACTCTTGTCCAGAGGAGTATTTAGAAGCAGTATTGGTCTGCTTATCGATAAGTTATGTTGTGAGATCAAAAGGCATACAAATCTTAGAGGTTTACTTCAGCATAGGCTTATTTTCCTTTTAGTTTACAGGTCTATCAAGTGTGTTGCTTTAACTCTTTATTCCAAGACACTAGCTGAAAGAATGCTCACGACATTGCTTTTGTCCTGGCAATGGAAAAAAAGAGCATTAATAGAAGAATGTGATGGTTCTTAAGCTTCCCTCTGAGAAACAGCATAGGCCATTTCATTTCATCCTGCAATGGCAAAATCACATCATGTGACCAAGACTGTTGCCACCGTGGGTGGCTTTTAATCCAACCACAGGACAGGGCTCAGAAGGAACAACCAAGAGTCAGAGGCTGCAATTATTTAGACAATACTGTCTTCAGCAGTCACTAGGGTTTTGACAAGGCTGTATGGTGACATTAATTGATTATAAATTATTTGATTCCAAATCAATTGTTGCTACAACAAATAATTTAGAACAGCAAACATAAAATAGAAGAATTTTGAAAAATTAAATAGAATAAGTATGAATTTAATATAATCAATTCAGTATGCAAGTGCAGCCATAGGTATATCAACTAGGAATAACATCAGCTACATGTTTTCTGGGGTTTTTTTCTGAACCAAATGGGAGTTTTATTTCATGCATAGAAAGAATTTCTTAGTAGGTAGTCCCAAATCTGATACAGTAGCTCCAGATGCCACCAAAAACACAGAAGTTCTAAAGCTTTCTTAAAACATGCCTCTTGTCTTCATGCCTGTGTGCTCATGAGCTTAAATGATTGCTCAATTACCATGAACATGTTTCTATTCAATGCTGAAACAAGAGAAAAATCGGGACAAATATTTTGTGCCAAATGAAAACTTAATGTTCTTGACTATATCTTAAAAAGTATTATATTTTGTAATTAGTAAAAATTATTTTATCTACTTTTAAACTGTATTTTGTAAAAAACTATCTAGAAGCAATTTTAAATGAGAGGGAAGTTGGAATTTTAAAAAATCAATCTTTTTAAACGTAGGCCAGAAAGAAGATAAACAAACAAATATAGTGAGTAAAACAAGTAGCACAACGTAAGATGGTAAATATAAAATAACAGCTATAAAAATAAATGCAATGAGTAAATGTGTTTGGAATATGTGAACATGTAATCTTGTAAAAGAAAAATATTATATCTCAGATTTGTGTAAAAAAGAAAATAAATAAAATTTTATTCTACACTGTTAACAAGTGACTCATTAAAAGCATAACTATATAAAAACAGTCAAATAAAAGGGCAAAATAGAAGACACTCTAAGAAAAGTATAACTAAAATTGATAAATGTAACAATACTAGATGAAATAGACTTTCATATAAAAGCAATTGTAGATATAAGGAAGGTCATTTCAACATCATTAATTAGACTATATATAAAATGATCATTTTAGATTCATATGCACCTGATAAATAGCCCTAGAAAATGCACAATAAAGATTAGTGAAAATGTGGGGAGAAATTAAGACAAACAAAATAATGAGGGAGACTTTTGTAAAATTTGCTCAGTAATTGGTAATCCAATTCTATGAAATCAACAATAATACAAAAAATCTGAACAAATTGGTTAACAAAATCAAATTATACAAAATAGATAGATCAACCCAAATATGGAAGAGAGAATTGTAGATTAACATAAAATTTTGAGTTTCAGTGTTACAGTAAATGTCGCTAGAAAAATTTCTTATTTTATGGAAGAAAATGACTGTTCGTATAGAAAAGTGAATTCCTTCTTACACAAGTTTATTCAGATTCAAGACCAAAATACAATTGGAGAACCTTCAAAACCTGAAAAAATTACAGTAGACTCTCTTTATATTCTTAAATACAGAAAAAAATTTTCAAATTGATATTTTAAGAGAATAACTAATTTAAAAAATTATACATTTGACCATGTCAAAATCAAGAAATTTTATTCCATTAAATGCTACATAAAATGTTTGAAAAATATAAACCATGAAGTGGAAAAGAATATTTGAAAAACGTATCATTAACTTATTTCTAAAATATTCATAACTTCTATTAATCAGTAAGAATAAATCAATAACTCACTGAA
The DNA here is from genome assembly GCA_963574415.1 of Tarsius wallacei. Classification (NCBI taxonomy): domain Eukaryota; kingdom Metazoa; phylum Chordata; class Mammalia; order Primates; family Tarsiidae; genus Tarsius; species Tarsius wallacei. The sequence goes on along the minus strand of CAUYQG010118727.1, from coordinate 4,118 downwards.
AAATAAAAAGTAATGAGTTCAGCAAGTTCTTATCGTTATTATTATTATTTTTTTAACTACCTGCTCTGCCCAAAAAAAGCAAAAAAGAGATGGGAAATACTGGTGAATAGCAAGGGTTAGGTATACAAATGTTCATTATGCAGATACCCTTGCTGATGAGGTGTGCCCCCCTCGACCCCAGCAGTTTCCCACTACTGCCAATCCTTTTCTTACAGTATTACAATAATAGTTCAAGGTCCACTTGTGAATGAAAACATGTAATATTCGGTTCTTTGTTGCTGTGATAGGTCACTCAGTATTACAGCCTCTAAGTCCATCCAAGTTGCTCTGAATTTCATAATTTTGTCTTTTTGAAGTCATTTGCTTTGGGACTCAGTATTTTATTCTGAAGCTATTGTGACATTTTCCAACTGCTTGCTTGCTTGCTTTCTTTCTTCCTTCCCTTCTTTCTTTCTTTCTTTCTTTCTTTCTTTCTTTCTTTCTTAAAGATGTGCGGTACAATTCAGGATTAGGTATACAAGTAGACATTGTGCAGGTCAAGATCTGGCCTCCCTTTGGTCTCCACTTTGCCTGGTTTGAGATCAGGTGCCCTTCTTGGTGTTCCTCCCATCTCCCACCCCTGCCCTGGTGGTTTCTGACTACTGCCAATAGCGTTCTTATAATATTACGGTAAATGTTCAGGGTCCACTTATGAGTGAGAACATGCAGTACTCTGTTCTTTATTTCTGTAATAGATCACTAAGTATTACAGACTCTAAGTTCATCAAAGTTGCTGCAAAGTCCATATGTTTGTCCTTCTTTATGGCTACATACTATTCCATACTATCTCATTTAAAAAATCCAGTCCAGCTTCTATGGGCAACATGGTTGGTTTCATGTTTTTGCTATTGTGAATAGAGCTGCAACAAATATGCATGTGCAGGTTTCTTTTTGGTACAATAATTTGAATTCTTTTGCTATATCCCCAATAGCGGGATTGCTGGATCATATGGAAGGTCAATTTCAAGTTCTCAGAAATCACCACATTGTTTTCCATATAAGTAGAACTAGTTTACATTCCCATCAGCAGTGTAGAAGCGTACCCTATTTTCCACATCCTTGCCAGCATCTGCTGTTTTATGAATGGTGACCATTCTTACTGGGGTTTGGTGGTATCTCAATGTGGTTTTGATTTGCATTACTCTGATGATTAGTTAGACTGAGAACTTTTTCAGGCATCTGTTGGCTGCCCATATATCTTCTTTTGACAAGTGTCCATTCAAGTCTTTTACTCATTTTTTTAATGGGGTTATTATTATTTTTTCTTTCAACTCGATTGAGTTCCTTATAGATCCTGGATCTTAGTGTTTTGTCAGATATACAATTGGCAAATGTTTTATGCCATCTATGGACTGACTCCCCACTCTCTTGATGGTTTATTTTGCTTCGCAGAGGCTTTTCAGATTAATCAGGTCCCATTAATTGTATATTTTACCTCTTAATGGACATCTGGAATTTTTATAAGGAACTGGTCATCTACCCTGAAGTCTGTAAGGGTGTCTCCTGCATTTTCTAAAATTCTTATAGTATGAAGTCTTCTGTTTAGGTCTGTGAACATTTAGAGTCGATTTGTATGTCTAGTGATAGGTAGGGGTCCTGTTTCAAGCTTCTGAATGTGGTCAGCCAATTTTCCCAGCACCATTTACTGAATTGGTTCTCAGCTTCCCAGTGGTTATTGGTGGAGATTTTGTTGAAGAAGAGTTGGTTGAGAAATTGAGATTTTGCTTCTGGAATATGTATCCTGTTCCATTGGTCCATAAGCCTGGTCTTGAACCAATACCAGGCTGTTTTGATTATTGAAGCCTTATAGTACAGTTCAAAGTCTAAGTATGACACTTCTCTCTTTTTTGCTTTTGCTAATGATTGTTTTGTCTATTCATGGTTGTTTAAGTTTCTGTTTGAATTTCAGTATTGTCTCCAGGTCTGAGAAGAATGATGTTGGTAATTTAATGGGTATTGCATTGAATCTGTAGACTACCCTTGGTACAATGGAAATCTTAACAATGTTGATTCTTCCTCTCCATGAGCATGGAATATTTTTCCATTGGTTTGTGTCTTCTTGTATTTCTTTGAGCAGTGTTTTGTAGTTTTTATTTAATGGTCTTTCACTTATCTTTGTAGGAAGATGCTAAGGTAATTCATTTTTGTGTGTAGCTGTTGTGAATAAGGTAGTGCTTTTTTGTTGTTGTTGTTCTCTGCCTGTTTGTTGTTGGAGTATAAGAATGTGACTGTCGTTCGCACATTTATTTTGTACCCCAAGGCTTTGCCAAAGTCATTTATCAGTACAAGGAGAGTTTTGACAAATTCTTTTGAATTTTTGAGGTATAGGATAATATCGTCAGCAAAGAGGGATAACTTGACTTCCCCCTTTTCTATTTGGATATCCTCGATTTCCTACTCTTGTGTAATTGTTCTAACTAGAACTTCCAACACAGTGTTGAACAGGAGAGCTGACAGTGAGCAGACTTATCTTATCCCAGCTTTCAGGCAAAATGCTTCTAGTTTTTGTCCATTTAACTATATGCTGACTGTGGCTTTATCATAGATGGAATTTAATATTTTGAGGTATGCTCCCTTTATGCCTAGGCATTCAAGGGTTTTTTTAATCAAGAAAGAATGCTGGGTTTTATCAAAAGCTTTTTCTGCATTCAATGACATAATCATGTGGTTCTTGCTTTTACATCTCTTGATGTATTCGATTATGTTTATGGTCTTGCAAATGTTGAACCAACCCTGCTTCTCAGGGATGAAGCCTACTTGACCATGGTGGATAATTTTTTTAGATGTGCTGTTGAATCTGATTTGCTAGAATTCTGTTGAGAATTTTTTCATCTAAGTTTATTAGGGATATTGGCCTGTAGTTCTCTTTTTTTGGTGGATCTTTACCCGGTTTGGGTATCAGTTTGATGTTAGCTTCATAAAATGATTTGGGGAGAATTTCATCTTTCTCAATTTCCTGAAATATTTCAATAGGATTGGTATCAGCTCCTCCTTGTATGTTTTGTAGAATCCCACTGGAAAGCTGCCTGGTCCAGTGGTTTTATTATTATTTTCTTTTTTGGCATGTAATTTTCTTATGATAGAGCAAATTTCCTGGACTGCTGTTGGTCTATTTAGTGTCTCAATGTCTTCTTCATGTTGCTTAGTGTCCATGTCATTGTGAGTTTGCAGGGGGGTCTTTGATGGAGCTTATATTCATTTGTATTCCACTGTGGTTTGACAAGGTACATGTCAGTATTTCAATCTTAGGGAATTTGTTTATGCTTAATTTATGGCCAAGGATGTGATTAATCTTGGAGTACATTACATGTGGTGATGAGTAGAACATATATTTTCAGTGGTGCATTTAGTCTATTCATGTTCAGGCTGATTATTGATATGTGGTTGTTTATCTCTGCTATAAGATTCTTATAAAGGTTTTTCTTTGTTTTCTTTTAACTTTTGGGTTGACGTAGTAGTTTGGTGGAATGTTCTGTAGGTATCTATTAAGTCCATTTGGTCAAGCATCAAGTTGAGGTTCCAGATCTCTTTGTTATTTTTTGACTAGATAATCTATATATAATTGTTACTGGTGTATTTAAGTTCATGGTTATGACAATGTTAGAGTCAGCATCTATTTTTCATTTACTTATTTATTGCTTTATAAACACTGGTACTCCTGTGTTGGGTGTATATATGATTAGGATGGATATTTCTTGTTGATGGATTGACTCTTTTATAATTATATAATATCCTTAAGTATCTTTTAAAAAAATGTTTTGATAGCTTATTGGTTGTTTTGTCTGATATTAAGATCATGACTCCTGCCTTCTTTTGTGATCCATTTGCCTGAAAATTTGTTTTCCATCCTTTAACTTTTAGTCTGTGTGAGTCTCTTGTGGTTAGATGAGTTTTCTAGATGCAGCAAATTATTGTTTGTTTGTTTTTTATCTAGTTTGTCATGCTGTGTCTTTTCAGTGGTGCATTTAGTCTGTTCATGTTCAGGCTGATTATTGAAATGTGGTTGTTTATCTCTGTTATAAGATTCTTATAAAGATTTTTCTCTGTTTTCTTTTAACTTTTGGGTTGATGTATGCATG
>CAUYQG010118714.1:0-19408 GCA_963574415.1 Tarsius wallacei | reverse complement strand
AAGGGATTTTAACCACTAGTTATGATCTCTATTTTCCAAAATAGTCTTTCAAATAAGTAATATAACATCCTAAGATATTTTCAAAGAAGTAGCAGTATAAAAAGAGTTTTTTAAAAATATTTTGGAGTCTGGGTGCGGTGGCTCATACCTATAATCCCAGCAATTTGGGAGGCCGAGGTGAGAGGATTGCCTGAACCCATGGGTTCAAGACCAACCTGGGCAACTTAGCAAGAACTTGTCTCTACAATAAATCAGAAAAAAATTAGCTGGACATGGTGGTGCATGCCTGTAGTTCCAGCTACATAGAAGGCTGAGTCAGAAGGATCACCTGAGCCCAGCAGATTGAGGCTGTGGTGGCCATGAGTTTGCCACCGCACTCCAACCTGGGCAGTAGAGTGTGACTCCAACTCAAAAACAGGACCTCTAGACCAGTTTAAAAACACACACAATTCTGGAAACCGTCTATTTGGGAAATAAAAAAAATTGGAAAGAGGTGTGTAATGAAAAGTTATAAGGGCTAATGTTATCTAACAGAATACATTTTATTAATTTAACACAATATCAAAATAGCTAATAATAATAACCTCCTCCAAAATAGGATTTATTCACTCACTCACAGATATTCTAGGTGTGTGTCGAATGCCAGGCATTTTGCTAGGTCCCAAGAATACAAGGTGAACATAACTGACACATCTGATACAGTAATGGAGCTGGCAGTCTACTGGAAAAGACAAGACATTGAATTAACACACAACATATATCAGCAATAAAAGAGTTGAACTTTTCCCACCTGGACTTTGAGCTGCTGCACTTTTTCCTGAATTGCAACCTAAGAAGCTCATACCTCACTAGCACCACCTCAAACACCATCCATTCTCCATTTCAGAAGCTTATTAAGACTCTGTTTTGTATTCACCACCTCAAAAACCATCCATCCTTCATTTCAGAAGCTGATTAAGACTCTGTTTTGTATTCACAATGGCAAAAACATGGAACCAAACGTGTTGGCCATTGAAACTGGACTGGATTTTTAAAATGTGGTACATATACACAATGGAATATTATGTATCCATAAAGAAGGACAGACATATGGACTTTGCAGCAACTTGGATGGACTTAGAGTCAATCATACTGAGTGATCTATCACAGAAACAAAGAACAGAGTGCCATATGTTCTTACTCATAAGCGGATCTTGAACAATTATAATATTATAAAAAAGAGATTGGCAGTAGTGGGAAACTGTCAGGAGAGGGGGTGTGGGATTGACAGTTGAGGGAAAATGCTAGGGGAGGGAGGGGCATACTTCATCAACAAGGGTACCTGCATAATCAATGTTTATATACCTAACCCTGAGTTGTACCACATCTTTATAATTAAAAAATAAAATAAATAAACAAACAAATAAATAAAAGAAGAGCATACTCAGATGTTCACCAAGGATGGAGATTTTTTTTAAAAAGACACTGTTTTGGTCACCATATGGTTAGTGATATAGACAAAGAGGGTAAAAATAGTGTTTTTTTTTTAATTTCAAATGGAATGTTTCATTTTGCCATCAAGTTTCTTCTTTGGAATTTTTTCAATCAAGACAGACCTATACTTGTCTCCTTTGTGATAAAAACTCTTCTAGAAGAAATCTTGAGGATAACAACTTTACTTGAAGCCTCACACAGAGGAAGATCATTTTCCTGATTCTTTCCTTCATAAATCGGTCTCTTCATGCCTCATCCGGTTAGTAGAGTGGTGAGATCTTAAAGACCAAAGCCAGGATGTGACCCTAGAACACCACCACTCCAAAGAGCATTCTTTGTTAACGGAAATGTCCCAATATAGTAGTTACTAGCTATATATGACACTTAAGCATTTATGGCTAGTGTGGCTGAAGAATTGAATTTTACATTTTATTTAATTTAAAAAGTTTTAAAGACACGTGGCTAGTGGCTACCAGGTTGAACAGCACAGAGGAAGAGAAACACACAAGTATGCTTTTGATCTGTTTTAAGTTACAGACATAAAAAGGGGCCTTTAGCTCACTATATTTCTTTCCAGTTCACCAGCTCTGTATTCAAGTTCACAATGAAGCATTCAATAAGACAGATCATATTCGGACCCTAAAACAATCCACACCACCTTTAAAACTTGAAAGCATTCAAAGCATACTGACCCTAGTACCCTAGTAGAATTAAAGTAGTAATCAATAACATTAAAATATCTGGAAAATACTATAAATTTAGAACTTAATATACTACCAAACAACCCAGGGTCACAGAGGAAGCCACAAGGAAGATAATATTTTTAATTGAATAAAGTGAGAAAACAACATATCTAATGTTTATCCAATGAGTTTAAATAAAGATAGCTCAGAGGCAATTTTATAGCATTAAATGTTCGTATTGATACTGAAACTGGGTAAAGATCCAATAAGGAAAGAGTATAAACCAATATCCTTGATGAACATAGATGTTAAAATTCTCAACAAGATCTAGCAAATCGGATCCAACGACATATCTCAAAGATCATCCACCATGACGAAGTAGGCTTCATCCTCGGGATGCAGAATTGGTTCAACATCCACAAGACCATAAACGTAATTAAATAATCAACTAATGCAAAAACAAGAAACACATGATTATATCATTAACCACAGAAAAGGCTTTCTATAAATTCAGCATCTCTTCTTAATAAAGACTCTCAAACATCTAGGCATAGATGGAACATACCTCAAAATAATAAGAGCCATCTACGAGAAACCCTCAGCCAACATACTGCTAAACAGACAAAAACTGGAACAATTTCCCCTGAAAACTGGAACAAGACAAGGATGCCCACTCTCACCCCTCCTGTTCAACATTGTATTGGAAGTCCTAGCTAGAGCAATCACACAAGAGAAAGAAATCAGGGAAATTCAAATAAGAAAAGAGGAAGTCAAATTATCCCTCTTTGTAGATGACATGATTCTGTATCTCAAAACCCCAAGACAATCTGTCAGAAAAAAAAAACCCTTGCATTGATAAAGGACTTTGGCAAAGTCTCAGCATATAAAATAAATGTGCAAAAGACAGTCACATACATAAATACCAAAAATAAACAAACAGAAACCCAAGTAAAAAGCACAATCCCTTTACAATAGCCACACAAAAAAATAAAATACCTTGGCATCTTCCTAACCAAAGAAGTGAAAGACCTTTACAACGAAAACTACAAAACACTGCTCGAAGAAATCAAAGATGACATAAACAGATGGAAAAATATTCCATGCTCAACATTGAAAGAATCAACAATGTTAATATTGTTAATAACTGTTAGTATGTCCATCCTACCGAAGGCAATCTACAGATTTAACACAGTACTCATTAAATTACCAGCATCATTATTCTCAGACCTGGAAACAACAATATAAAAATTCATATGGAAACATAAACGACTACAAATGGCCAAAACAATCCTCACCAAAAAAAAAAACAAAGCAGGAGGTATCACACTTCCGGACTTTAAACTTTATTATAAGGCTACAATAATCAAAGCAGCCTGTTATCAGTACAAGAATAGGCATATAGAACAATGGAACGGGATAGAGATTCCAGAAGCAATACCTCAGTTTCTTAACCAATGCATCTTCAACAAAGGCTCCACCATCAACTACTGGGGAGAGGAGAACCTATTCAGCAAATGGTGCTGGGAAAACTGACTGGCCATATGCAAAATATTAAAGCAAGACTACCTATACCATACATAAAAATCAACTCTAAATGGATCAAAGACCTCAAGATAAAACCTCAAACTATAAGAATCTTAGAAAATGCAGGAGACACCCTTATGGAAGTTGGAACTGGCAACCAATTCCTGATCAAAACCCCAAATGCCCATGCCATAAGAAATAAGATAGACAAGTGGGACCTCATCAAACTGACAAACTTCTCCAAAGCCAAAGAAACCATCAGGAGAGTGGAGAGACAGCCCACAGACTGGGAAAAAGTATTTGCCAACTGTATATCTGACAAAGGCCTAACATCGAAGATCTACAAAGAACTCAAATGTGCCAAAAAGAAAAAAACAAACAGCCCCTTTGCAAAGTGAGCAAAAGACATAAATAGACACTTCTCAAAAGAAGACATCTGAGCAGACAACAGATACATGAAAAAGTGCTCAACTTCACTAGTTATCAAAGAAATGCAAATTAAAATCACACTAAGGTACCACCTAACTCCAGTCAGGATGGCTATCATCAATAACTCAAAAAACAACAGATGCTAGAGAGGATGCAGCGAAAAGGGAACACTTCTACACTGTTGGTGGGAGTGTAAACTAGTACAACTTTTTTGGAAAACAGTATGACAATTCCTAAAAGATCTAAAAATCAACCTTCTATAAGACCCTGCAATCCCCCTTATGGAAACATACCCAGAGGAACTCAAATCTCTCTGTAAAAAAGACACCTGCACATATATGTTTATTGCAGCATTATTCACAATAGCAAAAACATGGAACCAATCATGCTGTCCATCGAAAGAAGACTGGATTTTAAAAATGTGGTGCATATTACATTTGTGGTACACAGTCATAAAGAAGGACAAAATTATGAACTTCGCAGCAACTTGATGGACTTAGAGTCTATAATACTGAGTGATCTATCTCAGAAACAAAGAACTGAGTACCACAATGTCCCACTCATAAGCAGATCTTGAACAACTATCATAATACTATAAGAAAGGGATTGGCAGTAGTGGGAAACTGCCAGGAGAGGGAGAAGCATACCTCATCAACAAGGGTAACTGCATAATGAACATTTGTATAACTAACCCTGAATTGTACCCCACAACTTTAAAATAAAAAATTAAATTAAATTAAATGACAAATACGAGGGTAAAAAAAAAAGAAAACCAAAAGTTTTTAAATCAATAAGTTAAAGAAGCTAGAGGGAAAAAGAGGAGTAAATTAAACCAAAAGCAAGCAGAAGGACAAAAATAGTCAAGAACAAAAGTAACTAAAATTGAAAGAAGGAAATAGAGAAAATAAACGAAAACATCTACTAACCTCCACCCATTCCCGAACACAATTCCCAGTGAAAACTATGTATTGTCATCAAGAACATTTCAGATATAATTTTTTTCCTACTAGTATGTGAAGAAGGTCATGGCTCTTCTCTAATATAGTTTAAGAGATGGTAATATTTCCTCTCACCAAGATGACATTTTCCACAGGCCTTATTTTACACAGGTAAGAGGATGGATTATGCCCTTCTGAAAATTTGCTTTCTCACATTATATCAGTGGTTTATAGTTTATTCTCTCCTATGAGAATATATTTATACATCATTAGTACATATCAATAATATAGGATTTAACTAGCTTTCTTAGAGATTCTTCTGAGTTTACTAAGTGAAGTAATGATAGATTCTGATCAAATCAAATCCCCAATGTAAGAAGCATACCTTGAAAAATGAAGAAAAAATAGTGCATCTTAAATAGTACAGAATTCAGCAACAATAAACCTTGATGTTCCTGCATTTGATAATTTCAAAAGAGGAAATATTGCTGACAAATTTGACTAATGCACAACTATGTAAGATAATGAAAGAATAACAGTCTATGCAGATGAAGGTTTAACTGCAAGACTACCATCCACTGGATGCACTCCCTCTATTTCAAAGTAATTCCATTCAACAGATGTTTATGAGACAACAGTGTATCAAGACACACACTCAACTGCAGTAATTCCTTTTGAAGCAAAATATTCAAGATGAGATGTCATCTGATCTAACCTATTTCTTTCACAGATAAGGAAACAGAAACAAGAGAGTTTAGTGATGTTTAGCAGGAGGTCAGCAACTAAAACTTGTTGACAGCATCATAAAGAAAACTAGGTCAAATATTCTCACCATGGTATATGCCCACCAATATTTTTCACCCTTTCTGGGAAACCTTCCCTGAATGTTCAAGTAAATCTCATTATGTATCTCTTGAGCCATGATTGGGCCAAGCACATAGATCCATCATTGTAATTCATCATAGTGTTACAATTATTTACATCTCTCCCCATTTATCTGGAACACAGATTAAAAGTATAAGCACTGGAACTCTAATATCAGCCATTTACGAGCTGTATGACTTGACAGAAATTTCTTTAGCTTTCCTTGGTTCAGTTTGCTTATCTATAAGGTGGGGATAATATGGTACCCAACACATCACATAGGGCTATTAATGAGATCTAAATGAAAATATCCATGCAAAATGTTTAGCACAGCACTCAGCACATACTAAGAGCTTTTTTATTAAAAAAAGTTAATTTCTGTTATTTTTTTTTAAATATTTCTTGAGGGTTAATAATATTTCACTGGTTCTCCAGTCAAAAGAAAAAAAGTATCGAGTATCTGATGCATGCCAAGTGCTATGTCAAGCACCGGAAGTTCAAAAATTAGTAACATACAGTATTCACTGCGATAATAATTATAATTGAAAAGAATTGAAATGAACGCATGATTAACGCAGCTAGGGAGGGTAGAAACAAGCTCCATGGGAAAGGAGAAACTCTTTCTGTAATACCCCCTCTTTCTTCTGCATTTATTTTTATTGTGTAGGAAAAACTGGCATTTTCCCCACATCTCTATAAGGGCTGGAAAGAAATCTGAGGTAAAGGAAACTTACTTGGGCTGAATAGCATGTGCTGTCAGTTCATGTATCTGATCTTGTAATGCAATACAGAGTAAGAAGGGGTAAAATGCACTATTAACAGAAGGTCAGGAATACTGTTTCATAAGGAAAAAAGTCTAATCGGGTTATCAGAAGGACACAGATTGCTCATGAGAATGGTCTTTGGAAAAAAATAAATATTCCCACCAATCATTTGTGTCCTATTTCAGGAGGGAACTAAATAAAATCCAGTGTCAAAGTCCCATCATTTTCTTTTCTTCAACGCACATCTATTTCCAGTTACTGATCAGATACTCCCTTCTCCCGTCCCAGATACTTTATTTATCAGAGCCATTCGATAGTGCTACCATATCTTCCCTTGGTCACTTGGGTTACCTAACTATTAAAACATAACTCCTATGCTTTACTAAAATTTTGTTAGACTTGTATTCTCATAACATGCCCAAAGTATAATTATAGCACAAAGAACACCAGTAGAAGCTACTCCAAATAACTGCATGACAGTATGAATATCACACCAATCATCAATGATCACAACCAAACATAACTCATAAAGACTTTTTAACCAAGGTATTTCACTGAATGCTGGGAAAAGTACAGTTGGAGATTTTATGATATGTGTCTCTGCTCAGCTGAAGGTAAGAAAATGCAATTAACTTCTTTTTCATAGGCCAGAGTATTATTCCCATGATTATTACTTAGCTAAGCTACTTAAGGGTAACTGTCCTTTAGAGAAAGGACTCTGGTTCTCATTAACTAGATTTCTGACCCATGGAGAAGTTTTAGCATTTATTTTCAGGTGCTTTATTTTTTTTTAATTAAGCACTTCATCAAAATTTAAAGTAGTAGTGTGATTTAATATTATTTTGTCAAAGGTCCTTATTAATAAATCCAATCAAGCCATTGGCTTAAGTCCAAAAAAAAAAGGTCAACCTTCTTGACATAGCTACTCTTTAAAAATGTATAAAAATATATGAAGATTACAAGTTGAAATACTTTCTAAAGTATTTGCTTTGAAAAAGGTTTACTTTGAAATTTGGAAAGCCAAAATAACCAATAATCACTATAGTTTCAAAGAAATAAGCAAAAAAAGCAGTTGAAGTTAGATGACCAGGTCACAGAGATTGGTAATAGTCCAGTGTGACGGAAACCTATGATACATTATACATCAATTATCTTAGATAAAGGAACCAAGGATACTGTATTTGAGATCATCAAAGAATGGATTAGTAAGAAATAACTGACATTTACATTCTCTGCTCCTTTAGAGAGAATACTGTAATTGTAGTTTTTACTCAAACCCTTAATACTGTGGCTTTAGGATGTATTAGCACAACAGTTTCAAAATAAAAATGCTGATTTGAAGTATGTCTCATATCTTTCCTACAACTCAAAAGAATTTAATAAACTAAAATTCTGTATTTTTGTAGACATTTCATGTTACTTTAAAATTTATTATCAGTTGTAAATTTCAAGTGTTATTACTTCAAGTGATTGGATCCCTACACCCACATCAAAAGGAAAAAAGTAAGTGGTAGGGAAGACATAAGAAGGAAATGGTCTCTCAAGCAGTGTAAGCTCTTTAGAAATAAAAATGTTTCATGCTTTAGGTGAATTACTGCATTTTGCCTTTTCCCCTGAGTTTCCAGGTCCTGGTTAAAAAGTTGCTAGTAAGTCTCCATCAAAGCAGGGAAAAAGAGACCCAGGCACATTTGCAAAGTTCCAGAGGTGAGAGAAGCAGAGCAGATTCATGTTTATGGAATGCCAAGCTGTTCGGAATCTAGGAAGTGTCCGTTGAGAAGTGGGCAGTAACAACAGGGACTGAGGCTAGAGGCTGCATGCAGAAAGAGCACCTATGCTGTATGAAGAGCCCTTTAAATTTCACTGGAGAATACTACCGGTTTTGTATTCTAGAAAGATCCCTCAGACTGCAATGCAGATAGACCCGGTAGAAAAAACAATATGGAAGGAAGAAAAAGCAATTGGGTGGGGCTGTTGCCATAATTCAGGAGAAGATAAAGTTGTTATGAACAAAGACTATGACCCTGAGGATAGAGAGAAATTGCTGGCTGTGAGAGATATTAAGGAGGTAGACACTGCCAGGCTTGGTGATTAATTGGGAAACAACGAGGTGGAGGCATTAGAATGACATGCAAGTTTTTCTCTCCAGCAAAAGGATAAGTAATGGTGCCCAGGTGTTTTTTGGGTTTTTTTTTTTTTTAGAACATCCAGTTGGTGATATCCTCAAAGGAGACTGATGTACAGATCCAGTGCTCGACAGAATGATCTGCTGACCCTATGGAAAATGCATTTCGTTTTCACTTCTACAGCAAGTTGTATCTATTTCTATCGTTATATTAATCATGCTATTGAAATTATATGTTTACTCCCTGTCTCTTCTACTAGACTGTGCATTCACTGGAACAGAGATCATTTATAGTCATCTGTCTCCAGTGCCTAACAAGCAATTATTATAATAGCTAACTATGATTGAGAGCTTATTTACCAAGCTCCATTCTTACATACAGAAATTGATATGATACTCACAACAACCCTATGAGGTAGTAGTATCATTGCCTCCATATTACAGATAAAGAAACTGAGGCTGAGAGTCAGTAAATATATGTACTATAGTCATGCTACTAGTAAAACAGTGAACATAGACAATCCAGTCAATAGCCGTGTTCATGAACACTACATTACCTTAGGCACACAGTAGGCTTTTAGTACTGGTTTATTTAAATAAACTGACCTGATGACTCTGTGGAAAATGTGTTAACTAAAGCAAGGGAGGAAAGGGGATAAGAGAGTATCTTCAGAGGTTGAGAGTCCTAATGGGGAAGAAACGAGGTGATATTCAGGTAAAATGTCAGGTAAAATGAATATCTCTACTGCTCTCTACATGTGATGTCGGTTGGGAAAGCTGGGTGACTTGGGGTGACTCCCTTGCCTCACTTAAAAAGTTGCTACTTTCATGCTAGAAAGAACAAACACTAAGTGGGACTTCCCCATTCACTCTTGTGAGTAAGAGGGATCGGGCCACTCCTTTTCCTATAGCAACCAGAGCCCTGCCCAGTGCCTGCTCAATCCCTGGAAAGCTCTGGCTAACTTTCCTTCACTTGTCAGCCCTTCTGCAGGTTCCAGTTTTCTTTAAATCAGCTTCAATGAGTTCCCTCATCTGTGAGCAAAACACCAGAATGTCTGGCACTACAAGCCATCCCTATAAAGGACCAGTTGTTCTTTGCCGAATTGTTTCTCCACTCCCTACTCCAAACTGTTTTCCACTGGGTAATTCCAGCCATCTTTCTAACACACAAAGCTAATCACATCATTCCCCTGTTCAAACCCATCAGAGACTTGTTATTACTCTTTGGAACAAGGTTCAAATATTCATAAAGGTCTATGAAGACCTGCACCACATGGCCCCTGCCTGCCTCTTCCATCACAGCTCAGAGCATCCTGCCCTTGATTGAGGCAGTTCAGACACTGATTTGCCTTCATATGTACCAGGTGCCCTCTGGTTACGGTCCTTTGCAATGCTGTTCCCTCTTCCTGACTGGCACTCCTACTCTTCCTTTCTTACCTGGTTTGCACCAACTCATCCTTCAGGTTCCATTTAAAATATTACCTGCTGTTAAAATCTTCTCTAGCCCACCTAAGTCAAATTCCTTTCTGAAGTCCCCAGATCTTATCCTTCATAGCAGTTTGCAATTTTATGTTTATTTATAGGAGTTTTTAAAATTTCTCTCTGCTTCTCCCCCTGCTTCCTGTATATGTTCTACAGAAACAAGAACAGCAGTTGTATCATCTTTATATCCCTAGTGTTTAGTCAAAGGTTTGGTGCATTCTAGATACACTAGGTACAGAGAGAGAGCGAGAGAGAGAAAGCGAGAGAGAGAGAGAGAGAGAGACTTCAGCCCTCTCTCTTGCTATGTATAAGCTTCTGGAATTTCACAAGGTCAGGCCACACAAGTTACATATTATGGAAAGGTTTCTTATGCTTGACATTTTTGACATTTTGAACTGGATAATTGTTTGGGATTGGGCAGTCCTGCACATTATAGGATTAGCAGCATCCCTTCCCTCTGCCCACTAGATGTCAGTAGCTCTGACCTCCCCTAGTCATGACAATCAAAAATGTCTCCAGTCATTGACAGAAGTCTCATGGAGGGGTAGGGAGACATTTATCAAAATTTTTCAAAACTACCCAGGAGAACAACTACCTGGGGACTGAGTGAGAGAGGGAAGGGAAGAAAACTCCTCTTAGGAGGGATAGATCCTCCCGCAACCCTCTTGAATCTTTTTTTCTAGATGCATTCATGTTTTCATTCCCCATGAGTCAAGCCTTTGACTTTCCTCAGGGTTTTCAGTTAACCTCAAAACAATTGTGTTTTCTTGTACTGAATTATTTATTAATGCAGTGTCAATGTCTCTCTCTCTCTCTCTCTCTATCTCTCTCTCTCTATCTCTATCTCTATCTTTCTGTGTATGTGTGTGTAGTGTATGTGGATCTCTCTCTCTTTCTATCTCTCTCTCTTATTTTCCTCCTCCCCCTAGGTTATTAATATTAGCTAGGATCTTTCTGTGGAGTCTGCAAGCCTCTAAATTTTTAACTAATGTTACTTCACTGCTGCATCATAAACCACACCAAAACTCAGCGTCTGACGGTCAGCAGGGGAGTGGCTGCTCCAGATCTGGCATGTCAGGTGTAGTCTAGCTCTGCCCCACCTGGCTCGACAAGACTAATCAGGACATGTTCTTCTCATGATGAGGGCAGAGTAGAGCAATCTCAATTGAGCAAACACTTTTTAAGTCTTTGTTCATGTCACATCTGCTCACGTGCCATTGGCCCAAGCAAATCATATAGACAAACTCACATAACGGCGGCAGGAAACTGCAAAGTCACATGACAAAGGGTGTGGTTGCAAAGGAGGATGAGGTGCTGGGACCATTGTTCTCTACAACATGCCCCACTCCAATTGTCTTTATTTCCAGTCTTTTCGTCAATCCCCTCCGTCTGTTTTATTTCTCCCCTCAACTAAGAGTAGTCTTGCTTGTACCAGAAAGTGCGATAATAAAAATAATAGCCCAGTGCTCCACCACTAAGCCATGCTAACTACTATTCAGTGCAGGTGCTAAAGACCTACATATCAACTTTTGAGTCATAAATAAAACAAATTTGTCCTCCGATGCTGCTACTCAACATCACTTAATTTTCAGAGTACATAGTGCTTTATGCGAGAGGAGTGATTATCACCATTTTTAAAGCTTTGATTGTACATTTTGCCTTCTCATATTAGTCATTTTCTACAAACGAGATGATTAGGAATGGCCAGAATATATTAGAATAATCAAAAGCATGAGAAACAGAGTGCTTCATCTGCAGTGTTTCCTTATTAAATGCAGGAGGTTTGCAAGACATATGGCAATGAAAAGGAGTAGGAAATGACAAGAAATCCCTTTTGCAGGATTGGTAGCATATAGCTATGCCACATAATTGTGTATGCTAATTGTATTTAGGACCAATAAAACCATGTGGCTTATTTCCTTCCAGATTTGGCTTTGACTTTGCCATTGGGATCCTGGATTATCCAAGTCAAGATTCTCATTTGTGGTTTTGCATTTTGAAGTTGGGAAGACCCAGCAGGTTTGGCCCATTCCCAGTCTAGTGGTTCCTGTCAGAAGTTAGGCATGCACCTGGGAACACTGCAGCCCTCTTTCCAAGCAAGAGCAATGGAAGGATTGAAATTAGCAACCTACACAGTTTTGGCCCTCTTCTTGGAGGCCTCTTCCTTCTTATGCCTTATCCATTCATCCCACTGTCCAGACAACAGTCCTACCTTTACAGCAACCTGCTACATCACAGAGTCAACCCAGACCTTTACAACTTGCTTTCTTAACATCTCCACCTCTACCTATCACAGGCACATAAACGAGATCATGTCCAAACCAAACTCATGATCTTCCCAATAAACCTGCTCTTCTTTCTAAGATGTATACCTCAATAACAGCCATCCAGTTGCTCAAAAGTAGCATCTTTGAATGATTCATTTTCCCTTAACCCCTGCCTCTATCCACACTTGCCGCAGATGCATTTGATTCCACTTCCCAAATATCATTTGATCACCTTTTCTCTCTAGCACTGCAGTCACCTTAGTCCAGCCCACTATAAACTTTCGTAGGGAAATCCCAGTGTTTGCTGTGTTATCTCTTTGCGTTAAATCTCATCCTCCTCTGAGCCATTCTCCATTCTATGGGCTGTGGAGTCTTATTAATAAGTAAATCTAAACATTTTTTCTTCCTAACTTAAGACTCCAAAAAGAAACTTTCTATTGCTCATAGAAGGCATTTCAAAATCCTCCATCAGCCAGGTTCAGTGGCTCAGCCTGTAATCCCACGCTTTGGGAGGCTGAGGTGAGTGGATTGCCTGAGCCCATGGGTTCGAGACCCACCTGGGCAGGCGAGACCTCATCTCTACAATAAATCAAAAAAAAATAGCTGGGCGTGGTAGTGCGCGCCTGTAATTCCAGGTACTTGGAAGGCTGAGGCAGAAGGATCGCCGGAGCCCAGCAGGTCGAGGCTGCGGTGGCCGGGAGCGGCCACTGCACTCCAGTCTGGGTGACAGTGAGACTCCAACTCAAAAAAAAAAAAAATCCTCCATCCAGACTCTTGGCTCATTTCACAAGATAACTGTGGTGAGAGTGAAATAAGACAGTTTATTAAAAAAATTTATTACAGTATAAATGACTTTGACGGTCTCCTCATATCAATCAGGAGCTCACTGTTGCAAGTTGTCCACCTCCACAAAGAAGAAAGCTCTGCTTTTTAGGTTGCCTTCCTAATAGGTGCTGATAGACAAAAAGGCGTTTGGAATTCTCCAGGAGACTCAAAGAGAAAGATATTCAAATCTACCTCCCATTACATTGCCTGACACATAACTGCTACCCGATAAAAGTGTGTTTAATTAAACGTGCTGTAATAAAGATATTATTGTTCTTGCATTATGAAAAGGAAAATTAAGGTCATTAAATGACTTGCCAAAGACTGGAGCACCTGCAAGTGACTGAGCACATTTGCTTCCTGCCCTGTCAGTGGGTCTTAGAAGCAGCATCTTCAAGGTTCAGTTCGTCTATACCAATACATCCCTCCAGCTCCCTTCTCCTTTACGTCGCCCTGGAGACCATTGGACGGTGAAACCAGCAAGAGGGTTCTCTCCAGACATCGTCGAGCTAGTACTATTTGAAGTTAGAGAATGCCGGGAGACGTAACAAGAAACTTCAAATAAACAGAGATATTCCAATTCAATATAATAGCTATAAACTGAAGTTGGTGTGGGGCCCAGAGGTCACACTCTAGTAGAAAAGATGCACATTTAAACAAATGACTATGATAAGCTATCATGAGACAATAAGTGGTATAATGAACAAATGTGTGACCCGCGCGCCTCCATTCTCTGCAGAGTGGGGGCACTTGAAAAATCTAGCCTGCAAGTATCAGCAATTCTGTAGGCAACATGTATTTATTTGCCCAAACAAGGCCAATCTTGGGTAAGTTGTGAGGTATAAAAAGAACAGTAAATAATTAACTCATGACTCCCATTACGATCTGGCAAAATAGCTTGGTAATTCAGAGCATGGGCTACCATTTATTAGATACATAATTTTGAACAAGGCACACATCTTAAACCTCAGCTTTCTGATATAGTAATAATAGAAAGAAATAGTGCTGAATAACTCACAAAAATTTTTAGGATTAAATTATGATGTTAGTTAACTTTTATAGAGTTCTTACAATATGCCAGGCACAGTTTTTGCTATATTGCCCAGAGTCACATGACTAATAGTTGGCATGGCCACAATTTAAAAACGTGACAGTCTGGTTCCAAAAACTGCATTCTTTAATTACCTCTCAATTTTTAGTTTACCTCTCAAATTAAATGGTGTTTCTAAAGCATTCAGCATAGTTTTTCACATGGTTAGGATTCAGTCGGCTTAACTTAAAATGGAAATTATTTTTAATGTATTGGGCCCGTGTATACATCATCTTCCTACTGCAACTCTGTGGTCATCCGACGCCAGGGAAGTGGAGAAGGCAAACGGCCTCAGAAGGCACGTTCTCTCCAGGACAGAGAGAAAGTGAGTATGAGTGAGAAGAGAGAGAAGCATGTGAGAGGAGAAATCCCAGGATGGGAGGGGCAAGAGAAAGAATGAGAGTTTGAGATGAAGACTTGAAGCATAAGAGCTTGCTTTGCCTCCTGTCTGACACTACAGGATGTCACTGGACAAAATAAAAATGGCTAAGGATTCTAATTAGACTATAGGGAGGCCCAAGCTTATGTTCTGAGCCTGCCTTTCCTCTCAGTGGTGTGATGGGGCCCCTCGATTCTACATGCTTCATGGGGAGGATGAATGAGTCAAGAAACTCTATAGCAAGAAGATGCTGGGCAAATACCCAAGCCAAAGATGGATACTCTTTTGTGATTCAGCAATGCCAAAGAGATCCAAGCTGGGACCTGTCCACTAGAATGGACCATGGGCCATCACTAGGCCAAGACTTCTCTAGACATACCATTGTGCAGCAGAAGTCAAAGGTCCCAGGGGAGACCTCATAAATCTGGGGCTTTTTGGTTCCCACCACCAGGTACCCTACACTGTACTCACCCATGCGGCACTTGAGACCTACTAAAACTAAAAATATACTCACTGTTGACCTTAAATTCAAATGCAACTGGGCCTGCTGTATTTTATCTGGCATTCTTAGTTTCCACACAAATTTCTGAGGGGAAACTACTCCCTGAGTCAAGCAACTTACACCTTTATAATGGAA
Source organism: Tarsius wallacei (assembly GCA_963574415.1). Classification (NCBI taxonomy): domain Eukaryota; kingdom Metazoa; phylum Chordata; class Mammalia; order Primates; family Tarsiidae; genus Tarsius; species Tarsius wallacei. The sequence goes on along the minus strand of CAUYQG010118714.1, from coordinate 3,931 downwards.
TCTTTCAAGGAAAAATGATCCCCCATGGAGTCTTTTGTTCCTTCGCAGATGGAGACAAAATATAGGACAGGAAACAAACAGTAACTTCAGATTAGGAAGAAAATAGCTTAGATCAGCCATGCTATGCTACTTTCAAAGAACTGTAAACAAGTATCGTAAATCTATAACAAGTGCTGAGAAAAATTTCAAATCAAAATCATATCCTCCTTAGCCAAGTCAATAATAAAAGGATGAAATGTGGCATTTAAAAACTACATAAGCTTTTTTTAAAGCAAAAAGTCAAAAATCCTTAGACAAGCTATGTGAGAGTTGCTGTTATTATTGTTGTTTTCCATAAAATTCAGATACCCAGTTTGGAACATCTTAATAAAATTTCCTCAAATGTATTTTGTTTAAACACAATTAGGTTTGTACTAGTAATGCAAACAATATTACAGGAACATCACAGAATGGTTAAGAGCACGGACTTTAGAGTCAGACGCAATTTTTACCTTGATTCTATCATGCTTCCACGCAATTTTTGCATTTGTGAAAGTTTCCAAATCTTTTCAAACCGGGCTTTAAACTTGGATTGAATAATTTTTAGCCTGCAGGGTTATTTTGAGGAATAAATGAACAGGTAAACTAGAGGTTTACTAGCATATATAGTAAGCACTCAATAAATGATGGTGCTTTCTGTCATCATATTATGTATTATATATGTATAATTTATTATGTAATATTATAATGCAATATCGTGTATATATATGTATATGTATACACGATATTTACATGTACTCAATCATTTCATAAGGGTCAATTGTAGGTCAGAATGTCTACTTTGCTGACCAGATGAAGAAGAGGATCAATCCAGGAAGGAGTATTAAATGAGATGTAAGGGAAAGATGGTGAACAGCTCTCGAACCTATTCTCTTTAGAAAATATCTAAAGCTCTAAATTACAGGTGAGTACATTGGTCCGTAGGAAACTCCCCATGCAGGGAAGAACTGATTCTTATTTAATGCAGAGCATTCACTGTGTTCCTCTGTATTTCAGTCAATGCCTTTGTCACTGGGACTCTGTCATGCACAATAGTAGAGGTGAGAAATATCAGAGAAGAAACCTCAAGGACACCTCCAGAAATAGGACAACTGATGCCCAGAGTGAAATAAGGTTCATTCTCCTAGGCCTCACATGGAAGATAGTGGTGGAGCAAGAACGAGATTTCAGTGTTTTTAAACCAAAGCAGAGCTCTTTCTAACTCATCTTGCCACTTCCTCAAGGGCACAGAGTCAATGCATACAGGGGCTCAGCTTTACTTGTCTCCTCCTGAGGGATCTGAGCCACTCACTGTTACTGTCCCCAGGGTCTGATCTTGACGTCAACCCTCTTTTCTTATCACTCCACACATTCTCAGTGGGAGGAATCATTCACTCCCATCTCAACATGGATATTTCTCAAACCATATCTCTAGATCAGATCTTCCTATTGAGCTACAGACCAGTAGCTCCTCCTGGATGTCCATGGGCAAGAAAACAAAGTCCAACATGGACGTTTTCACCTTCCCTCCCAATCCTACTTATCCTCCTGAATCTGAGGCTGGTGTGAGGCAGCAGTATCCACCCTGGAAGGCATACAGGACAAGCCCATACTAAGCTCGACTGACTCATTACAACTCAAACTGATCACATGAATTTAAAAAAAAATCCCACCATGCCACCATGATTCCTTTTTGTTTCAATAAACTTTCCAGACACCTTAGAATGGATCAGCTCTATCTGCACCACCACCTGTCATGGTGCCCTGGTTAGTTTCCTCCAGTCTCTCCCACTGCCTCCTCTGCATGCCTGTCTCCAAGCAGTGTCACCTAGTTTTGTGGCCATCTATGTACTTCCCAACTTCTTCGGTGCCAGGAAAAATGCTTGGCCCTGGCTTGGTGACAATAATTATTCATTAGCTGAATTCATGAATGAATGAAAGTCAACGTTTTAGGATCACTGTTCACTGACTGCAAAATCTGGGACAGGTAATCATTTAACTGCTATTTGCTTCAAGCTCCTCATCTCAAAAATGGTGATTGTACCCATCCTACTAAACCACTGTGAGGATTAAAGAAGGTTATATATGTGAATGGACGTTGTAACAAATGAGTACCATGTAGAGTTCATTGTCATTTTCATTTTGGTACTTTGTAAGCTTATCCTACCATTTTGAGACTGATAAAAATGAAATTTCTCAGAATCCATTTAACTTCAAGAATAAACCTTTGAAAATATCTTGGTGAACAGAATTTCAAGACATGAAGCTGTATGTGCCCATGTCATCAGTATTCTTAATTACAGAGACATAAGAAGTGGATGAGTTGTCAAGGTTAGACGAGCACTGTTTCTCCTCACGCCACCACTCTATTTACATAAAGAGTTCTCACGAACTTGCAGTTTGGTAGAGGAAGAGAAGTGGAAAATGATACAAGGTATTATAACAAAGTCCACCTTTAAATAATTGTAACTTGAGTTAATTAGCCTGACATTTCTCAGAAAGGATTAAGGAAGTCAGAAGGGGGGAAAGGCATAAGAGAAAGCAAAACGCAAGGGATGGACTGCAAGAGCATCCCTTTTGTCTTTCATTCAGCAGCATAATTAAATTAAGCAGGATTGATTGAGTGTCAAACATCTGTGGGAGTCATTTCCTAACTTCATTAATGCTATTGTGCCTGAAGAAGCCTCGGTGGTAATTTCTCTCACAAGTACCTAATGAGAGTCTAGCGATGTGATATGAAAGCGTGACACCCAGCCGCTGTGCCCTACACCGCTGCCTGTCTGGATGTGAGGAATTTATTAGAAATGCCGGGCTGGCAACAGCAAAGCTACATTATCCACCACGACAGTGGCAGTGGGACAGCAGGCAGCAGAGAGCAGGGGTAATGGAGTCATAAAGTTGAGAGTTTAGACAGCAAGCATAACAGAATAAAAACAGGACTGCTAAGGAGAACTAAATGGTCATAAAATAGATCATATATAATGAGGTACAGCAGATAATGAGGTGCATTTATATGGAAAACACTAAATAAAAATTATAACCATTTCCTCTTTAACCCCATAACCATCAGAGCTCCTCTCAGCAGCTGGGTTTGCAAGGTAAACTAGGGAGAGTGAATTAATTGGAAGGAAAAATATATATATTGGCCAGCTTGGTTCATTAATGTAAGGGTTGCTATTATACAGTGGGCCCCAGCAGAATACTTGGCACTGGGAAAAACATTATGAAAAATCTCTAATTCCTATCCTTTTTGTAAAATTATGATAAAAATGTTATAATACTGCTATAGTTATAGAGCTATCAAATGGGAATACATGTAAGGTTAGTTCTGTCTTGTTCATTTTATTATTGTGATTAGAAGTTGCCCACTTCCAAGCTTTGTTCATTCATTCATTTATCGATTAATGAGCATTTACTATGTCCTGGGAGTTCCACCCAGCTCTAAGAATGCCAAGTTGTTCAAGAACAGTCTCTGCCTTTTGAGTCCCATGCAGAAAACTTACGAGCAATCAATTCACTAAAATGAAAATTTAATTGGGTAAGCACTGGGTCCCATGGAAACACAGGGAACACAGCGCCTGGCAGGACTCAGAGTACTCAAAAATGAATAGAAATCTGCTTGGGTTGGGAGTCACAGTAGATGAAGGAGAGGGGAAGGGGAGGAAGAGGTTTTAGCTGGAGCGTCTAACATTTACAAAAGCACCAGGTATGAGATGGAAAGACAGAATCAAGGAAAAACTAGGGGGGAAAAAGAGCTGATGTGAGGAAACCCTGAGTTCCACAGTTGAAGAGGCCAACGCTGGGCCAGAACGCAGAACCAAGATTTTATTCTGTTCATTCTCTCTCTCTCTCTCTCTCTCTCTCTCTCTCTCTCTCTCTCTCTCTCTCTCTCTCTCTCTAACTCTATCTCTCT
>CAUYQG010118713.1:0-10788 GCA_963574415.1 Tarsius wallacei | reverse complement strand
TATTATTGAGGTGCAGACAGAAGTGGTAAATAAAATAATGGGTAGGCCACACATGCAAACTAAAGTAAGTGTCATATTCTGGTTTAGAACCTGCCACCAGAAGCAACTGTATGACTAAAGTACATTAACTCATTTGCCACTCACTGAGAGGGTTTTTTTTTTTTTTTGAGTTGGAGTCTCACTCTGTCATCCAGACTGGAGTGCAGTGGCACGCTCCCGGCCACTGCAGCCTCAACCTGCTGGACTCCGGTGATCCTTCTGCCTCAGCCTTCCAAATACCTGGAACTACAGGCGCGCGCTACCACGCCTGGCTAATTTTTTGATTTATTGTAGAGATGAGGTCTTGCCAAGTTGCCCATCCGGGTCTCGAACCCGCGGGCTCAGGCAATCCACTCACCTCAGCCTCCCAAGGCGCAGGATTACAGGCTGAGCCACCAAGCCCGGCTTCACATGACTGTTTTTAAGGCTTGAATACATTTTTAATGAAATACATGTCAGCAAAAGTAATTTAAATTGAACAACAAAACAAAAATGTCTAACTATAAAGTGGAAGAATCTTGTGCTGCGATATCAAAAACATTTCAGAACTCCTGACTTAAACATCAAAACTATGAGTATCCTGAGGAATTAAGGGAGCAATGGGTTGTATTTTGGAATTCTAATCTACAAGGCCATAGAAAATTGAAGAGTATCTGGGAAGATGATTTCAGATTTCCTATGGGATGATGAGTTGAGAACAATGTGAATGTTTATCCTGGAGATGAAATAGCGACATGTGATAAATGCCGTGGGAGACTTGAAGTTCTGCCAGAGAGAATTGGACTTATCCTGTCTTATAGTTCCATGAATTCAACCTAGAGTTTAAAAGGATGAAGAGAGACAAATTTTACTTCAATTTGAGAAATAATAGAGGAATGATTAGATCTATCAGAAGACAGAATGAGATCCCTGGGGAGGCCAAGGTCCTTCTCAAACAAGCTAGACAGAATGTGCTGTTAAGTTGAAATAGCGGTGTGAACAGGCATGAGATGTAGTTATAACATTTCTAGGAGCCATATTACAGAAAGTCAAAGAAACTTATGTTAATTGTGTTACCATTCTATTCAACCCAGCATATTTAAAATATTATTTCAACATAAAACCAATGCATAATCATTAATAGGAAATTTTACATTTTTTTTCCTATGAAGTCTTCAGAATCCAAGGTGTGTTTTACACTTACAGTCCATCTCAATTTGATGAGAAATGCTTCAGCCCCTCAATAGCTACCTTTGGCTCATACTCATTGCATTGAACAAGTTTTAGAGTAAGCATGCATAAAACCAACTTTGAACTGCTGTAATTCAAGAAAGAATTCTTATTTGAGTAGCACAGAAGAAGAAGGGTTATCGTTTTTCAAGTAAAGGGACTTTGGGGTCAGGGCACAGACGTAGGCTGACAGGCTAACCATTAAGCCTCGGGTTGTGTAGATGAGGGGAAGATGAATGTGAATTGTCACGGACCACCTTTGTTGCATCGCCACCTTGTATAAATCTCCAAACCAAACCTCTTTTGGGCAGATAAACACCAAAAGTTGCCCCGAACCCTCATCCTAGAGCAAAAGCTTCAGAGGAGAGCAGAGCTTCCTGTTGGCCCCTTCCTTGCCCTTGAACTGGAGCCTCCCGAGGCACCTCCTGGCAGCTGTGTACCTGGGTCCTGCCAGAATCGGTTTCTGCAGTGACTGCAAACTGCAGTCTTCAGCAGTGATTCTTAAACTTTTATAGGTCACAAGTCTCTTCCAGAATTTGATCAACGCCATGAACCTCTTGTAAAAGAAAAAGTGTCAAAAATTCGGCGAGTGGCAGTGGTCTCTGGGCTGCCCTTCAGAGCATGAACGTGTTGAAATTTGCATACCTGCAATAAGCAAATCTAGCCACAGTATGAGATGGCCATATTTCTCGTGAAAATGAGACCGTATTTCTCGTTAATTTGGCCCTCATGTTGTGAGGAATAGGAAAGATAATGCGTATGTTCCCTCTCCTGCCTAAAATAGCCTGCATGGATGTGAAGGGAACGATAGTTGTTTTCCTTGTTTATTTTGCCAAGTCATTCTTTTCTTTAAACTGTTTGAGGATTTTTCTCCTGCAGTCATTGGCTCTTCCCCAAAGTTCTCACCTTGTCCTGCTCGGGGAAGAACACCTGGTGATAACTAAATTGAAGCACTATTTTGACACCAGCCAAGGAACAAGCAGGTCATTTGGTCTATTTTTGATGTCACCCCCATTGGCATTTCCTTCCAGATTTTTTCTTGTTGCACCACAAGACACTCCTCCCCTGCTGCCTGCTTCCTGTCGTGATCAGTGCTGATGATCAAATAGGTAACGTTTATATCAAGAGCAATCGGCACAGCAGGCTGGGGCTGTAGTTATCTCCCCCAGGTCTCGCTTTCCTCTGCTCTCCCATGCATGTCAAGACTTTACAGCAGTAAGCAGAGAGAAAACGTGTGGGATGTTGGTACCCTAAGTGATAATTCTGCAGTGTCATCTGGAAAAAATATATATATATAACGTGTGTGTGTGTGTGTGTGTGTGTGTGTGTGTGTGTGTGTATCATACACACACACTCTGGAAAGGTTAAGAGCTTGGCAACTTGTAATAGGTTTCTTTTCCCCTGAGTTATAACCATTATACTCACCCATTAAGCCTAATGAAGGTTAGGTTATTTAGAGTGATGCTAGGCTCTATTATGCCTTTGTGATTGCCACTGCAGCTCAAGTTGGAGAGGAAACAATTAAGAACTGTCTTAAGAATGCTTAGAAGTTTAGAGGTGTGTGATGAATGAAGAAGGAAGGAAAGAAGAAGGAAAAAAAAAAAAAAACCCAAGACACGGACAGCACGTCCAATCTGTAGGGGAGATAAGACTCTCCATTAGATGGTAGAAGCAAGGACCTCTCTCCTTCAGTCATTTTTACACCCTGGGGAAGTCTAGCTTTGGGGAATTTAGTGGATCAGGGTCTGTGAGTGATTAAGTCAGACTTGGAAGCGGCTCCCTGGCGACCCTGGGCAAGTCCTGCCCTGAAGGGCATTTCCTGAAGTTGCTTTTGAACTTCTGGGGATGCTCCCTGCTTCATGACATGTGAAAGAAGTGCTGGACGGGAGAGCAAAGCCCTTCACTGACTTGGTGCTTTTCTGCCGTGCGACCTAGAAGCCATAAACGGACGGGCTCCCTTGGTCGTTTTAATGTCTGCAATCCTATCACCGCGTGACTTTTTTGACTAATGCTGACAATCTCAAGTCAGCTCAGTTTCCTCGTGGGTGGCTTCCTAGAACCTGTGTCGTGGAAAAAACAAACAAACAAGGTAAAAGCCTTAGTATCATGGATCCATTGGGCGGTGTTTAATGAGCACTGAAGCATTGCCTAGTACCTGGGTAATGGTTCATATACAGAGAGGTCTTAGGAAATTATCCCAAGCTATTGTAATACAGATCATCTTGAAGAAGGGACTTTTATTCTTTTACCCCATAAATAGCTCCCTAGAAAGATTATTATTAATATCTTGAGACCAGGCATCGTATGTTTTCTATCTTTGTATCTTAGCAGGAGACTGTCATGTGCCTTCTACAAGTAAGTGTTGAATTCAAAATAGAATATAGTAACTGTGGTTTACTTATATATGCCTAATCATTTGGATACAGTTTCTAGATTCAGTGCCCACTTATAGCAAAACATTTCCAATTTTGCATTGTGTTAAATGCAGTCAGAAGTAAAGAAATTAAATAAGTATCACCTCTTGCTTGTCCTATAAGCCGCCAATAAACATTGCTTATTTAGCATGTCTGTATGTGGAATACTATGATAAGGCTTATGAAGAATTTTAAAGAATGCAAAAAAAAAAAAAATGATTCCTGCCCTCATGAGGCTTGCATTGGGTTTGAGGGGAGTCTTTCTAAATGCATACACACATGGATGCCTATGCACACATAAGAAATTCACTCTATAGCTGCAAGAATCTAAATGAATGCAAAATAAGATCATGTCAACAAAGTATACAGGAAAACTATAGTCAAAACAGAAGATAGAAATCGTGTTCATTGGAATGTGTGGACTCATTGGGCTGCATAGATCTGGAATTTGTAGAAGAGAACCCTAGACTGACAGAGAGAGAGAGAGATCAGAGCCATGTTAGTGTGAAACAAATCAATGGGAACAAACACTGTATTTATGGGAAGCAACACAACCTGGGTTGTCCAGAGCTGGCTAAATGAATCCTCCTGCCTTTTTCAGACAACTCTTATATGCCTCTGACAATCCTTTGTCAGGGGAATCCATCAAAGTGGCATTCACAGCCCAGTATGGCAACAGGATGGAATGAAAGGTGGGCCTAGTTCCTTATTTTGCAAACCGATAAATTGGAATCAAGAGACGAAAAATAATTGCTCTTGTTAATTATATACATGATATTTAAAAAAAATGGTAAATTGTGAAGCAGGGATTGGATCCCAGCTATTTTGAGACTGTGTTGTGAACTCTTTCTACCATGTCATTCTATTTTTCAGTTGGCCCTTGGCTGCTGCTTGGCCAATTCTCACGCTCTGTGAACCTATAAAGCAGATGGGAGCTGCATGTAGCTTGGGGAAAGAGAGCCAAAGAGAAATTGCTCCTACCAAATTGCTCACAGTGGATCCAATTTAGAAGTCTGTCAGAACATGGGCGGTTAATAGAGATACACTTGAGCCTGTCAGGACCTTCCAGGCCAGTGAAGTGTAAAGAGCACAATGTCTGGGCTCAGGTGATCAGGTGTGAGATGGTAACGAGGTTGCCTTATGTGACTCATTTAGTTAAGCTAAAGTTTCTCATCAGTAAAACCTCTAGGTGCACTTAGAATCCTTGAGAAGTGATAATAAAATATGGTTGAATTTATGCAAAAGTGCTCCAATATTGGAATCTTATCCGAGACGTCCAGTTGCAGGCACAAACTGATTTTCTTGGCCTCTCCTGGCCAAACTGGCAAGCTGTGTTATATGCCAGCTCTGGCACTCAACCAAGTGGAATGATAATGTATTGGTGATTTTTAAAAATTATCCTTGCTTTTTTTTAAGTGAAAATGTCACTGCTATGCCCTGCTCATTAAGTTATTGCAAATTGAGAAGGGGAGGAAAAGATGTTTAGAGATGGACGTTGGACACACATGAATTTTAGCCAATGCATTCCGCTCCCTCCTTTGTTTGGATGTATACTTGCCATCAACAACCGTCTAGCGAGGTTCTATTGGTAAAGGCATATTAGGCACTTTGGGAGATACACAGATAAATCCTGCCCACAGGACGTTCACACTCAAGGTGAACAAAGCCAGTTACATAAACAACTGCATGTACCAAAAGATGAGTTGATTAGATTTTGAAAGACCAGTGAAGAAATATTCCTGATTGGAAGCTTTACAAGTCTTCATAAAAGTAAAAAAATAAAAAAAATAAAAAGTTTAAAAGACCATTGAACACAGTGGGACTTAAATTCATGAAAATAAAAGGAGGGGCATTTTAAGTTGAAGCAACACCGTGAGCAAAGTAACCAAGGCAAGGATGTTGATGGGATCTGTGGGGGGCCATACATTAGTTTCCCTGGGACAACCGTTGGCCAACGTTTTTGGTAAAGGGCCAGGCAGTAAATGTTATAGACTTATCAGGTTATACCATCTCTGGAACAACTAGCCCAAAAGCGGGCATAGACAATCCATAAATGAATGCTTGTGGCTATGTTCTAGTAAAACCTTACTTACCAGCACAGGCAGCGGGCTGGATTTGGCTCTCAGCCCGTGGTTTGCTGATCCCTGGACCCAGGTATAGAGAGAAGGAACAGAAGGAGCAGGCTGGAAAGAGAGACTGGATCAGAATATCTAAAGCTTTCTGTTCGCTGTCCTAACTTGAGCATCTCATTTAGTAGCATAGCGTTTTCTTTCCTTTTTTAGAGTGTTGGACTCAAATTTCCAAGGTGTTGCCTTTTGTAAGCATAAGAATTGCTGCTTTCAAGATTATACAGGCCACATGTTCTTACTCATTTTTAGTTTAGGTCAATATTCCAAATGGCTTTTGAGAGGAACTTTGACTTAGGGACTTGAATGGAAATAATGTATGTTTCCCTCCAATATATTAGTCCTGGCATGACCAACTGTACTGGCTTTCTCAAGACCAAAGCGTTTTCTGGGAGAAAGGATTTTCAGCGCTAAAACGGGGACACCCGGTGTGCTGGGCAGACCAGGGTGGTAAGCCATCCTAATTAGTCAAGATTGGCATCTCAAGTGGGCAACGGGTGCCCACGTCAGTTCCATCCTTACAAACTTGAATGGTTATATATTTATTGAGAACTGGAAATTTCTAAGCTTGTGGTTATTCCATGGAAATAATTTCTACAAAGAGAGAGCAGATAGGCTACATAATGTGGTTTTCATTTCCCAAATTGGGTTGGTAGGATGCAAGGCATGCCCAGTACTCAATAAGGGAAATCCCTCAGAACCCCAGCCTGGTCATGCCACCTGGGAAGTCTTTAATGGCATTTCAGCAAAAAAGCTTATGTTCAGTCGGAATATTCTTGGTCTTAAATTTTGTGGAAGTTTCACATTTGTGGATAATATGTAAATGATTTCATCAACATGTGTCCAATAAGTCTCTGGTTCTACATACTTACTCATTTCTATGGGATTCTGAAAAAAATTATATTTAGACGCAGCTTCTAGAAAGTTTTGGGAAACATTCCTCACTGATTTAGCTTTATTTCAATCTGGGTGTTTCTACTAATATGGTTCCTAGACATTGTTTCCTTTTTCTTTTAGAGAGTATCACTGTTGGGGTATTCAAATGATTAGCAGAGATGAAGATATTAAATACAATACCCAGAGGTTTGTGATAGGAGACCCTGAATGCACTTTTTCCGATCCTTACAAACTTGAACTTTCAGTGATGGAAAGTTATATATATACTTATATCCGATGCTTCGAATGGGATTTTTGGAGATAATATATGGATGAAAATACATTCGTGCCATATTATACACTGTCAACCCCGGCATTAATTTCTCATTCGTGATGTGACAATTAGAAACACCCTGTACACACTGTAGACAGAGGAAATTCTGACTGTGATGCATCCCATTTAAAAAACTTTTTTTTCCCACTTCTAGCCAGTACCTTCTGTTAAAAGCAGATGTGTCTATCTTAACAGCCCATTTGCTCTTCTGCCCGGCACTTATCTCTTATGTACAGTCCAATTTTTGCTCATAAGCAATTTTGCTCATCCTGAATGCTTGTCTCTTTACCACTTTCCCGAAGACCCAGAAAAAGAAGTTCGTATAACTTGTCCTCCACACAGTGAACCCATGTGTTTCTGCTTATCCCTGTTGCTGCATTCCTGCCTCTCTTACTAGAAGAATAGTAGAATACTACAGTCATGAGGTAAACAGCCATGGTCTGGGACATTCGTTTTAATGGTTAATTTCATCTTTGCATAATAGTATCTATTCATTAATCAACCATTCTTATTAATGCAGAGTTACATATTTTGCCATGCATGACACTTCCTGATGTTTAGACCACAAACCAAGATTTTCATGGCTGGCATTTATTGTATCCTTCTTTCTGTTCCAGGAAATACTCTTATCCTTCTACATAGATTATCTTATTTAAGCTTTATTACTTTATATGTTATGCGGAAGAATTTTGAATAGTTTATGTGGACACTTTCTCCTCTCAACAAGGTAAAGCACAAATCTGTATTTCTTCAGTGTGGGTATGGTGGCTTACTCCCAAAGAGTAAAGGGCAGGAAGAGTGGGGTTAGAGAAACATGACAAACATTTCTTCAGCTAAGTGGTCAAGGTGGATATCAACAGTGATCAGGCATGTTAATAGTATGTTTACTTCATATGCTGTGATTGATGACAATGGCATTTTACTTCTGTGGTCTTCCTCACAAAAACTCATAACCCCAATCCAATCATGAGAAAATGATTAGAAACACCTCAATTAAGAAACATTTTACAAAATACGTGACCACTATGTCTCAAAACTGTCGATGTCATCACGAACCAAGAACGTCTGAGAAACTGTCACGGGCACAAGGAAGCCTAAGGAAACATGAGGATTAAATATAATATGGTATCCCAGAGCAGAAAATGGTTCTTAAAAACACTAAGGAAATCTGAACAAATATGGACTTCATTTCATAATAAGTTATCAATATTGGTTCATTAATTGTGACAAATGAACTATACTAATGTGAGATGTTAATGGGAAAACCAGATGTGGGATATATGGGAACTCTTTTATCTTTACAACTTTTCTGTGCATGTAAAACTATTTTAACATTTAAAAGTTTATTTTTTAAAAAGTGAATGACAATGATAACCTGGAATAAAAAGTATGTGTGTAGAAATTAAGGACAAATGTGTCTGTGTCTTTGTGAACAAAACGTTTCTCCTTGTCACATCCAGAAACAATCCTGTTGTATACAGCATAAAACAAGGTCAAAGAAAAGAGTGTTTTGAAATTATCCAACAAGGGGAGAATGTGGTCAGTGGCAAAGGTACTAGAACTAGGTGGCAGTGATGAAGGTCATGACTGAGCGGACATTATGGGTGCTTGGCTGGTGTGGTCTCTTAGTTGAAATGTCAGCCCTGTTGGGTACTATCTGTGTAGAACCAAAAAAAAAAAAAAAAAAGAAAAAAGAAAGAAGGAAAGAAAGAAAAAAATGGCAATGTGGCATCCTACTTCTAAAATATTAAAGTGACAATTAACTTCAACTTGACAATGAAATGGGTAGAAATGAACTTAGAAGAGGATACAGAAAATGCTGAGGGAAAAAGAAAGCCTCAATGATACTCTACCATAGCCGGTAGTAGTGATATGAACACCTATGAAGAAATACATAAACTTCGAGTCATAAAGTTGTGCTTCCAAAAACATAAGCATTAAGAAGTTCAGAAGCACTTCTGTTGATAAGACAATGATCCAGAAGTTCAAAGGGGGGAAATATATTTTAACCAAAATTCTAGCAGATAGCTAATTTTTGTAGGCAGGTTTTTGAATAATGAGTAGGCTACTCAGATCCATGAGGTGATGACTTGGAAGAACTTCAGAAAACTCATTCAGTCTCCCTTACCATTCCCACCTTCCCAACCTCTCCCCCACACCTCCTACACACACACACTTGGCAGCATGAATTACTATTCTCAACAGAAGAGATACTGAAAGAGCCATGGCAGTCTGCTCTGGGGGCTCCCATGGAGTTCAGGGATCTGAATGAGCATCATTTTCAATTTAAATACTTAAGCTACAGATAAAGTTTGTGTGTTCCTCTGATTGTGTTGGGATATGCATCTTGGAAGCTTACGGACTTTGGATTTGATGTGGGGCATTGATACGTGCAAGAGCAACAGAAGGTGATCTTACCTGAACTTCTGTGTATCAAGTTCCAGAGGATAAGACATAAACAATTGAAACAGAATTCTGGTAAGAAACCAGGTCATACAGATAGGGAGTTCATAAATAACTATGGATTGATTGATAGATAGAGACACGAAAATAGGGAGGTGCATGAGTTGAAGGTCACAATCAGGCAGATTCAAGTTATAACATTAGGGAATGGAGACCCACAGGAATCAGCGGGGCACAGCAGAATGTCCAGAAGGTCACGCGGGCCCAGGCCACCTGAAGGACCTTGATTTCAAGAAAAGGAGTAGCTATAACAGGAACCCTCTCACATGATTTCTGGTACCATTCCGAGCCATTCTTCAGACATGGGCATCTCAAGGCCTGAGTTGAGGATTACCATAAAGGAAGGTTAGATAGATGGGAAACAATATAGGCTGATTTGGGTATGAGAAAAATATGATAGTAAAGAAGAAACTTTTTAAAATTAAAAATGTTGAACTATTTACAAAGAAACATAGTGGGCAAGAAGTCTTTGTTTATCAAACTACAAATCACAGTTAATTTTTTAAAAATTCAGGGAAAGGAAAAGAACTTAAGATTCAGTACAACTATGTGGATGTTTATTCCGTTGTCTACAGATTTTTTCCACATGTTACTAATGTAATGAATAACCAAGGCAGCTAATTAACTGGCTTAAGGCAAAAAAAAAAAAAAAACTTCATTAATATCAGTAATTAAGATAATTCTAGTTGATTTGAAATATCTAGAGAATTATCTCAATTCTTTAATCTAAATGTGTAGATGTAGGCTACATGGACAGAAATAAATGGCTAGAGGGGAAAAAAAAAAACCTCTGCAAAAGTATACTCCTCAAACCTTTTACTAGCAAGAAAATGTTTACAAGAAAAATAGTAGACACAAGCAATTTTTAAAAAATATAATGTTAATTGGTATTTAAGCATTTAAGTAGAGGAACATTATACAGCTCTATACACTTAAGGTTAAAGCATTATTGAGTTCAAAAAGAAATATTTTTCTAAAAGCAGCTTCAAGAAGATTGTGGCATACTTAGTTCATTCCACAAGGGTGGAAATAATTAGATATCATATACTTAAATAATCCACATTTGAGTTTAGGTTTTTAACATTTTTTTTTTTTTTTTTTTGAGTTGGCGTCTCACTCTGTCACCCAGACTGGAGTGAAGTGGCCGCTCCCGGCCACCGCAGCCTCGACCTGCTGGGCTCCCGCCATCCTTCCGCCTCAGCCTTCCAAGTAGCTGGAACTACAGGCGCGTGCTGCCATGCCTGGCTGGTTTTTGATTTATTGTAGAGATGAGGTCTCGCCAAGTTGCCCAGGCTGGTCTCGAACCCGCAGCCTCAGACAATCCACT
>CAUYQG010118708.1:0-10636 GCA_963574415.1 Tarsius wallacei | reverse complement strand
AAATGCAGGAAACACTCTTATGGAAGTTGGAACTGGCAACCGATTTCTGACCAAAACCCAAAGTCCCCAGGCCATAAGAGATAAGATAGACAAGTGGGACCTCATTTAACCGACGAGCTTCTGCAAAGCCAAAGAAACCATCAAGAGAGCAGGAAGGCCAGCCCACAGAATGGGAAAAAATATTTGCCAACTGTATATCTGACAAAGGCCTAACATCTAAGATCTACAAGGAATTCAAACACGCAGAAAGAAAAAAAGCAAACAGCCCTATTAAAAAGTGGGCAAAATACATGAATAGACACTTCCCAAAAGAAGATATATGGGCAGCCAACAGGCACATGAAAAAGTGCCCAGCCTCACTCATCATCAGAGAGATGCAAATCAAAATCACACTGAGATACTAACTAACCCCAGTAAAAATGGCCCTCATTAATAAAACAAATAACAACAGATGCTGGCAAGAATGCAGAGAAAAAAGAATGCTTCTACACTGCTGGTGGGAATGCAAACTAGTGCAATCTCTTTGGAGGACTGTGTGGCGATTTCTGAAAGAACTAGAAATTGACCTTCCATATGACCCAGCAATCCCCCTGTTGGGAATGTACCTGGAGGAACTCAAAAAGATACATGGGGTTGGTTCAAAAAGATATAGCATGGTTGGTTCCATGTTTTCACTATTGTGAATAAAGCTGCACACTTATTCACAATAGCAAAAACATGGCACCAACCATGCTGCCCACTGAAGCTGAACTGGATAACAAAAATGTGGTACATATACACAATGGAATATTATGCTGCCATAAAGAAGGACAAACATATGAACTTTGCAGCATCTTGGATGGATTCAGAGTCTATCATACTCAGTGATCTATCACAGCAGCAAAGAACAGAATACCATATGTTCTCACTCATAAATGAAGCTTGAGCAATTATAATACTCTAAGAAAGGGATTGGCAGTAGTGGGAAACTGCTGGGAGAGGGAGGGTGGGATTCGCCATTGAGAGAAACTACCAGGGGAGGGAGGGGCACACCTCATTAACAAGGGTACCTGCATAGTGAGCATTTGTATACCTAACCCTGAATAGTACCCCACATCTTTAAAAAAAGCTGACAAATACCCCAAATATCACCAAATCCAGAAAATATACAGTGGTTGTGCTAATTAGCCATCCAGCACTCCTCTGTTATAGCATGACACACACTTGGACTTGCCTTGTTCATTTATTTTTTTGGTTGTACGTTTTTGGTCATCCACTTCTTGTATGAACACGACTGTCACATCACTCTCTATAGAGTGCACAAAAAAAGGACTCATTCTTGATTCTGGCCTGAACGATTAACATGCATTTGTTCGTTTGGCAGTTTTGGCTAGATGTAGGCAACCTGCATGTCTAAAGATGCGAAATGTTTTCCACAGACTTGCTTCTGACTTTGTCTCTGTCTTGTTTCTCTGCCACGGCTTCTAGGCGTCTGGTGCCCATGCGACATGGCACAGGACATACACATGTTCCTCTCCTAGGACTCCTGGTCCCGCACTGTGTGTCTGCACAGCGGGTACTGGAGTATTGCTGGACGACATTCCCATGACAAGAAGGACAGGCACAGCTCGATTCTGCACAGACGTTCCTGTGAGCCACGTAGCTGCATCCCACCGAGCCCAAGTTAAGCCTGACTTTCCCACTGCCGGGTTCTGCAGGTGCCGTGGCCGCCCTCACTCCATGGCCTGTGGCGGAAGGATGAGAGGGCAGGGGTTGGGACGGAGGACATCGGTCTTCCCTGGCTGGAGTCCAACATTGCTCCTTCACAGATGGTGTCATCCGCGCGTCACCACGTGAACACTGCCTGGGTCCCTCTCAGACCCTCGGAAAGGAGGGAGCCTTGCAATGTGTCAGGCTCTGGAGTAGGCATGGGCAGACAAGAAACCTCGGAATAAGACCTGAAAAGGAAAGAGCAGCGAGGGACAAGAGTCTTCTCCCACACTCCAGCCTCTGACGTCCTTGATCTTAGCTGACACCCCTCAGCCCAGCCCTTGTTCCCTGAAAGTCTCACAAGGACCCTCCGAATAGCAAAAGGGAACTGTAACCCCAAGTGTATCCACCTGGTAGACAGGCCCATGACCTAAAGAGGAAGAGACAAGAGTGAGACCTGGGGAAGGTTCATGGTGGCAGCCAGTGCTGAGTTTGGCCAGCAGGTCTGCACTGTAAACAAACTCAAGCCTACGTCATGTGTTCCCAGGGAACCTGCATTAGCTAGCTGTTGCTGTGTAACAAATTATGCAGCATGTCAAGGCTTAAAACAACAGTAAACATGTATTGTCACAAAAACAAAAAAAGCAGAAAAACACAACAGGTGTTGGCGAGGCTACAGAGGAAAAGGAATGCTGTTGGCAGGAATGTAAGCTAGTTCAACCTTTGTGGAGAGCAGTGTGGTGTCTTCACAAAGAACTAAAAATTGAGCAACCATACATCCAGGAATCCCACTTCAGGGAATATACCCAGAGAAACATTAGTCCAAAAGGCAGCAGCACACATGTGTTCACTGCAGCACTATTCACAATAGCAAAAACAATAGCAAAGACATGGAACCCACACAGACGCCTATCAAAAGTGGATTAGATATAGAAAATGTGGCACATGTACATGACGGAATACTAGGCAGCCATAAAGAACAAAACCATGTCTTTGTGGCAACATGGATATGACTATAGACCAGCATTCTCAGTGAATTACTACAGAAACAAACAAACAAATGAACACTGCAGTTTTTGCTTATAAGTGGGCCTTAAACATTGGCCACACGAGCACAAAGGTGGAAAAATCTGAAGCTGGGCACTAGCAGCAAAGGCGAGAGGGGAGATAAGAGACACACAATCACCCAGCGGGTGCCTGGTCCACTACCAGGGGGAGAGAGGGCTTGCTAGAAGCCCAAACCTCACCTGCACGCAACTGACTGACGTAGCAAAATCCTTCTGCGTACCCCACAACTCTAAAGTAAAAATAAAAATGCAAAAAACAAATTACGGTAAAACACACGTGACATAAAATTTCCCACCTTAACACCTTTTCCATGTGCAGGTCAGCAGCGTTAAGTACATTTACGTTGTTGGACAACCGTCCCCACTGTCCACTCACACAACTCTTCCACGTACAAAACAGAAACTCTGTACCCAATAAACAAGAACTCCCCAACTCCTGGCCTTCAAGTCCCTGACAACCACTGCTCTAATTCCCGTCTCCACAAATTTGACTACTCTGGGTACTGCGTATAAGTAGAATTCTACAGCTTTTGTTCTCTTGTGTCTGGCTTCTTTCACTTAGCATAATGTCCTGAAGGTTCTTCCATGCTGTAGTATGTGCCAGAATTCCCTTCTTTTTTAAGGCTGAATAATACTTTGCTGTATGGATAGACCACATTTGGTGTAGACCTCATTCATCTGTTGATGGGACACCTGGGTTGCTTCCATTTTTTGGCTACTGTGAATAATACTATGAACACAGGTGTGCAAATAACTCAGAGACTGTGCTTCATTACCAGACATGGGATTGCTTATTGAATCATATGGTAATTCTATGTTTACTTTTTTGAGGCACCATCATACTGTTTTCTACAGTTGTTGCCCCATTCTCACATGCCTTCCAACAGTGCACAAGAGTTCCAATGTCTCCACATCCTTGCCAACACTTGTTTTCCACTGTTTTCACAGGAGCCATCCTAAGGAGTCTAAAGTGGTTTTTATTGTGGGTTTTGTTCATACTACTAATCAGTGATGTTGAATATCTATTCCTGTGGTCATTGGCTATTTAATTATTACCTTTGGAGAAATATCTATTCAAGTCTTTTGCCCATTGTTTAATTGGGCTATTTGTTTTTATTGTTGTTGGCATATAGGTATTGATCTTAGATATGAACCCCTTATCAGGTATATGGTTTGCAGGTACTTTCTCCCATCCCATAGGTGACCTTTGCATGCTCTGCCCTGTCCTTTGACACGTAGAACGTTTAGATTTTCTTGTAGTCCAGTTTATTTCTTTTTAGTTTGTAGTCTGTACTTTTGGTGTTACATCCCAAAACAATGCCAAACCCAATGTCCTGAAGCTTTCCTCCTATGTTTTCTTCTAGGAGTTTCATAGTTTTAGCTCTTACATTAGGACTTTCACCCACCGTGAGTTAATTTTTGTGTATGTTATGTCAGTGTCCAATTTCACTCCTTTGCAGGTGGATGTCTGGCACCATTTACTGAAGACACTGACCTTCCCCATTGGACAGCCTTGAACTCTTGTCAAAAATTATTTAGCCATGTGTGAGCAGGTTTATTTCTGGGCTCAGAATTCTATTCCATTGCTCTATAACTCTGTCTAGGCCAGTACTGTGCTGTTTTGATTACTAGAGCCTGTATAAGTTTTCGACCACCAGCTTTGTTCTTTT
The DNA here is from genome assembly GCA_963574415.1 of Tarsius wallacei. Lineage (NCBI taxonomy): Eukaryota > Metazoa > Chordata > Mammalia > Primates > Tarsiidae > Tarsius > Tarsius wallacei. Next base: position 6,210 of record CAUYQG010118708.1, on the reverse strand, counting down.
TCAAGTCTGTTTGGGCTATCCAGGGTCCCTTGAGATCCCATATGCCTATACTTTACTAAATTTGCTTTAGTTCTTACAGTTCTTTGGTGGAATCCTAAGGGTTTTCAAACTACTTAAATTTCCTTGTAGGGACTTCATCAAAAATTCTTTGCCTAGGCCAATGTTCAGAAGAGTATTTCCTAGGTTTCATTCTCGAACTTTCACAGTTTCAGGTTTTATGTTTAAGTCTTTAACCTAGGTGGAGTTAATTTTTGTATATGGTGAGAGACAGGGGTTGTTTCATTCTTCTGCATACAGCTAGCCAATTTAGCCAGCACTGTTTCTAGAATGCACTGCCCTTTCTCCCCTTGCTTATTTTTTGTTGATTTTGTCAGGAATCAGGTGGTTGCCTAGGTTCTCTATTCTGTTCCATTAACCTGTCTGCATGTGTACTGGTAGTATAATTTGATACCAGGCAATAGGATGCCTCTGCATTTGTTGCTTCCAACACTCTAACTAACAACTGCAGAATAGATCTTCTCATCTCCATATGAAACATTCTCCAAAACTGGCCATAAAGCAAGTCTCAGTAAGTTTTTAAAAATCCAAATCATACCAAGCATCTTCTTGGACCACAGTGGAATAAACTGAGAAATCAAGACCATGGGAAACTCTCAAAAATACACAAGTCAGTGGAAACTCAACACCTTGCTCTTGAATGACTTTGAATAAACAACAAAATTAAGGCAGAAATTATAAACATTTGTGAATCAACATTTGCGAATACCAAAACCTCTGGGATACAGCAAAAGCAGTGCTAAGAGGAAAGGTTTAACATTAAATGACTATATCAAAAAGATACAAAGATCTCACATCAACAATTTAACATCACTCCTCAAGGGACTAGAGAAAAAACAATCCAAATCCAAATCTAATAGGAAAAAGAAATTACAAATATTAGTGCAGGAAAAGATGAGCTTGACACCAAAAATTAAAAAAAAAAAAAAAAGATAAAGGGTTGGCAAATTCAAAAGTTGATTCTTTAAGAGGAGGAGCAAAATTGACAGACTGCTACCTACATTAACAAGGAAAAAAAGAGTACATTTGAATAATTACAATCAGAATAATAAGAGAGACCATAGAAATGCCAACCCCCCCAAAAAAAACCTCAACAAATATAATCAGAGACTACTGTGAATACTTGTATGCATACAAACTAGAAAATTTAGAGGAAATGGATAAATTCCTGGAAACATACAACCTCCCAAGATTAACCCAGGAAGAAACAGAAATCCTGAACTGACCAATACTTAGCAATAAAATTGAATCAGGAATAAAAAATCTTCCAACAACAACAAAAACCACTCAGAACCACATGGATTCACAGCCGAATTTTACCACACATACAAATAAGAGCTGGTCCTAATCTTACTGAAACTATTCCCCCCCCCAAAAAAAAAAAAATCAAGGAGAGCAGATTCCTGCCTAACAAAGGCCACAACAAGAAAAGAAAACTACTGGCCAACATCCCTGGTGAACATAGATGTAAACATCCTCAACAAAATACCAGCAAACTGAACCCAACAGCATACCAAAAGCAGAATCCATCACAATCAAGTGGGTATTATTCCAGGGATACAAGGATGGTTCAACATGCACAAATCAATGAATGGTATTCCCTGCATAAACAGATCGGAACAGAAAATGATATAATCGATTCTCTCAATATATACAGAAAAGGTATGTGATACAATCCAATATCCCTTTCAAGATCAAACCAAACTAGGCATTGAAGCCACATACATCAAAATTCCAACAGGCTGAGAGCCCCTTCATGGTGGGAGGCAAGGGACTGGAAGACAGAGATAACTAGGTGTGTAAACTCCTGCCAAGGAGTGAGGAAGGGCTGGCGTGGTGATTCACACCTGTTATCCCAGTGCTTTGGGGTCTGTGCCAGGAGGATCATTCGAGCCAAGTAGTTGAGACCAGCCTGGGCAACATAGTGAGACCTCGTCTCTACAAGAACTCAAAAGATTAGTAGGTGTGGTGGTGCCTGCGGTCCCAGCTACTCAGGAGGCTGAGGAGGGAGGACGACTGGAGTCCAGGAGGCAGAGGCTTCTGTGAGCTGTGATCGTGCCAGTGGAGTCTGGCCTGGGCAACAGCCCCAGAAAGGAGTGACTAACGTCCCGACACTCTAACAAGAAGGAAACTCAAAACATTTTGGCGAGTCAAGGAAGCCAGACTCAAAAGACCACGTAATTGAAAACCCACCAACAGAAATCCAGAGAACAGAAATCCACAGTGCAGGCAAAACGGCAGAGACAGGAAGCATGGTTGTCAGGGGCTGGGGGAGAAAGGCGGGAACAACTGCTGATGAGGATGGGGTCTCCTGAAATGATCAAAGTCTTCTGGAACTAAAATAGAGGCGATGGATTCACAAACTGTGACTGTCCCAAATGTCACCAAACTGTGCACTTTGCAAGGGTAACTTCATGCCGTGTGTGTGTGTCACCTCCATCCAGGGATAGAAAACATGAACCTGATGTCATTGACAGAGGGATGGATGGCAGCATGGACTCTTTGACTGCTGCAGGGCACAACGGGCCAGTGGATGAGGAAGACCCAGGAACAGAGACCCAGGACACCACAGGGCAGGTGGGCTGGCCTGTGGCTCCTGCTGCCATCCCCTGAGGTAGGCACTGGCCCTGCAGCCGCCTCCTCAGAGCGGCAGGAGGACCCCAGAGAGACCCAGGCGTGGGGGCACTTCCAGGTGCCACGGGCAGAGCAATGCCACCACGGTGCAGACCGTCTTCTGGCCCACAGACACCTAGCTGGTTACCCACTTCCCCCCCGTGTGCAGCCGAGGACACGTGGGCTACCTGCCCAGTCAGCGCCAGGGAAGGATGGGGCATGGGTTCCCTCGGGTCCGAGTCAGGCTCTGGGGTCAAACCAGACATGCTCCGGGGCAGACCTTCAGAGCTGCTGTCCCCGAGCCAGGCTTAAGTGCCTCACCATGCCTGGGGGTGTGAATATCGCTCTCACAGTGAGGGCCAGGGGCCAGGGAGCAAGTCCCCTCTTGGCCTGTGTCCCTGCAGTGTGCACTGTCACAGTGGACATTGGTTGAATCAGTAATTCAGACAAACACAGCCCTAAAATCACCCCTGGCGCCCTGACAGGGTTCAATGTCAGTGTTTTTTATATCGTGACGGCCCCTCTGAGCCATCTTCTCTATAAATGGGGAGTTTTACCGACTGAATTGGGTCCCCTTACAATTTGTATGTTGACGTTGTAACCCCAGTGCCTCAGAGCATGACTGTGTTTGACAGCTCATTAAAGATGTAACTGGGTAACCTTAGATGCAACAGAAAAACAAGGTGGGCTTTCCCCCCAGTGTAAAGCCGGAACCTTTCAACTCTGCACAGGGACGAGGACCGAGAATCAAGAATGGAAGAGAGGCGCTCTGGCCTGGGCCTTTGTGCCGGGACCGGCTGGACCTCAGGGCATCCTGGGCATGGCCAATCCCAGGCCATCCGCAGCAAGGCTGCCCTAGCTGATTTTGGGGTCCACTGGGGAGACCTCATGGTCCTGGCAAATGACCCTAATGGCTGGGATCAGGGGGTCTCTGCGAGTCTTCTCCTGCAGCCTCAAGGGGCTCTGCCACTGCCCAGGGGGCTTCTGGCACTCCTGGGAGCCCATTTGAGTCCAATTAGTCAAAAGGGCAGCAGCGAGAGCAACCAGCAGGGTGGAGGGCTTCTCGGGGGAGCCATCTTGGGGCACGGGCTGTCACTCATGGATCAGGCCTGGCCTGGCAGGGCGGGGGAGCCAGTCGCAGGCAACGTGACCTCTGGACGTGGGGTAGTGACAGCACCCTCTGCGGTCGTTGTGTCTTGGGGCAGGACCATTACAAAGTCACAGTCCGGGGACAGGCAAGGAAGGACAGACACCACACGCATGACTGCACTTCTGTGGGCGCATGGTGGGCCAGTTCAGAGCTGGCACGTAGAAGGGAAGCTCCCAGGGAGGCGGCAGGGAGTGTCCCCTGGGCTGGAGTCGTGTGAGGTGACAGGGAGTCTCGGCGCAGATGGGGGCGATGGCGGCAGGTACCCTGAGTGTGTCTGACATCACTGACTGTATCCTTACAAATGGCTGACCAGTGTCACGATGACCAAGGTGACACACAGCGTCCACCATGAAAGAAGACTTGGACTAAGTTTGAAATCAGCACTTAGTCACTTAGGGAAATAGATCCGTGAAACATGTAGTTGGGTTTATTAGTTGTGTAGCAGGGCTTAAACGTTTAGGGAACTGTGCTTGCTGGATGTCAATGCTTAATAAACTGAATGTTAACAATTAATCGGCTGGGCTCGGTGGCTCAGCCTGTAATCCCGCACTTTGGGAGGCCGAGGTGAGTGAATTGCCTGGGCCCGCGGGTTCAAGACCCGCCTGGGCAAGTTGGCAAGATCTCATATCTACAATAAAACAAAAAAATTAGCCGGGTGTGGTAGCACGTGCCTTTAGTTCCAGCTACTTGGAAGGCTGAGCGGAAGGATCACCAGAGCCCAGCAGGTCGAGGCTGCGGTGGTCGGGAGTGGCCACTGCACTCCAGTCTGGGCGACTGAGTGAGACTCCAGTTCAATAAAACAAAATAAAATAAAATAAACCAAAAATGTTAAGATGCTCCAAGTGAGAACAGGAAGGCGTGAGAAGGTCCATCTCTTTCCTCAGGTTCCAGCCTTTTCCACTGAGGCCTGAGGTGATGGCACCATTCCTGCCACTCCATTGCTTAACATTGCAATTCACGCTGCATCGTTTAATGGCAGAAACAAGCAAACCAAAGCTCCTGTGTTTAGAGACTGGCTTCCTTAGAGGCCAGATGCAATGCCTCACATCTGTGATCCCAGCACTCTGGGAAGCCGAGGTGAGAGAATCACTTGAGGCCACGATGTTGTGACCAGCCTGGGCATCAGAGCGAGAGCTCATCTCTGCAAACATTTTTAAGACTGGCCAGGTGTGGTGGTATCTGTAGTCCCAGCCACATGAAAAGCCAAGGTGGGAGGATGGCCTGGGCCCAAGGAGTTGAGGCTGTAGTGAGCTATGGTTATGCCACTGCATTCCAGCCTGGGCCTCAGAGCAAGATCTTAACACAAAAAGAAGCTGGCTTCCTTGGAAATGGCAGTCACCATCTGGAAGTCACCATCTGTACGACGACTCCTGAAGCACTGAGGGGAGAGGCCCACGCGGCCTCCACCCTGTGGCCCTCCCCCACCCGCATGCACGTAAAGGCTGGGATTCCTATGAACGCACCTGCTCAGGCTGAGGCAGGTGCTCAGGGAGACACAGCATGCTAGGAGGCTGGGTCGTGGCAATAAGCACTGCTCCACCTCATTCCGGAATGGCCCTGTCCAGCTCCAAGGAAGCCCAAGGGGCTCTCCATCCCCAGTCATCCCAGGTCTCCCCATGGAGGGCTGAGCTCCTGTCCTTGGAGCCCAGCAGTGGGGGGAGTGGAAAGCGTCTTCTCTAGAGAGTCAAGGCTAGAGACCTGCCTGCTTTGTGCCCTCAGGACAGCAGAGGCCCCGCACGTCCTGACCCCAACACTGCGGGCTATGGCTGTGGCTGTGGCCATGGTACCCCCTTTTCCCTGTGGGAGCCAACTGGACCCTAGATTGGCTTCTGGGGGCTGCTGGAGCGAACGGCCACAAATGGACAGCTTCAAACACCAGGAGGTTATTTCCTCTCAGTTCTGGAGGCCAGAGTCCCAACTGAGTTGTCTCAGGGCCTCGCCCCTCCAGAGGCTCTAGGGGAGGACCCTCCTGCCTCCTCCAGCTGCTGGGGTTCCAGGCGTCCTTGGCTTGTGACGGCATCACTCCCATCTCTGCCTCTCTTATCCACTTGTCAAATCAAAATCCTACCAAGCATCTTCTTGGACCCCAGTGGAATAAACTGAGAAATCAAGACCGTGGGAAACTCTCAAAAATACGCAAGTCAGTGGAAACTCAACACCTTGCTCTTGAATGACTTTGAATAAACAACAAAATTAAGGCAGAAAGCATCAACATTTGTGCATCAACATGTGTGAATATCAAAACCTCTGGGATACAGCAAAAGCAGTGCTAAGAGGAAAGGTAAAAATCCCGTTTACAGTAGACACACACACACACACACACACACACACACACACACACCCCTGAGAATACATCTAACCAGTGAACGATCTCTACAAGTACTACAAAA